>JAXQQM020077727.1:0-143240 GCA_034641835.2 Pinus albicaulis
AGATGCTGTGGCTATTCTCTAATCAATTAAAATTATATGGATCATTAGACATTGTTTTCATCAAAATTAACTGATAATTTGCATGAATAAAACTATAATATTCATGCATAACATTTAACCATAGGTCTCGTATAATAACATGTTTTAATTAAAGCTTAAACAATTAAATTTATGCAAACTAAATACGAGCATATTTTCCAAATTGCATATAATAAAACTAAGTAAATATTATATGCATAAAAAATTGAACAGATATATTTCGAAATAAATTTTTTAATTCAGAAAATTGTAAAATAAAACATTTAGCCAAAATATGTCTATAATTACCAAGGCAGAGATAAAATGGCTCCGATACAAAATGTAAGAATTTTAATAACTAAATAAAAATTCTTTAATGCAAAATATAAAACTGTAATACCCAGTAATGTAAGCTGAAACTGAATATCGATTCTATAAAATGCGGAATAAATAAAACTTAAAAAGAATCGAAAAATTAAAAAAAAAAAAAATTAAATTGCCCAGAAAATTTTAAATACCTCCATCCATTGGTGGCTTTTGCAAAGCTTCTAGCAGAAAATATCTTCACTATATAAAAATCTGCAACTCAAATATGAACTCTAGCCAATTTCACGTTTTTAACGGAAACTCCACAAACAATTGAAGGCCAACGGTTGAATTCCTCACAATATTATTGACTCCAACGTTGATTGCAAGAACAGCATTAGAGAAATTTCTGAACTCCTCCAGCCATTGGCGTTCAAAGAGAATAATGTTCAGGTGTTGAAGAGTGGAATCAAACAAAACACTTGCCACATAAACAAAATTAGCACAATGAAAGATATCCAAGTACACTTTTGGTTGGAATTAGAGAGCAGGAAAGAGTAACATAATCTTCAGGCAAGCAGAAATAAAAATCAGAAAATCTGAGAAGTCTTCCAAGCTCTGCTCATTCATAGCTTGATGGTGTAAAACTGAAAGGATTGAATTAGTGAGCTTGGGGACCAAACCGAAAATTTTATAGCCAAGCTTCCATCAAGCTTCTATTGGCTATGTCTCAAATGTTCCACTGATCATGGTAGAGAACTGCAATGGGAGTAATGGACCACTTCAGAAGCTCCCAACAAAAAATTAATGAACTGTAGTTGATTTCCATAATTTAAGGAAATTACTGCAGTTAGTTTCCATAAATTAAGGAAATCACTACAGTTGGTTTCCAGAATTTTACTCCAGTTGTTTCCAAAAATAAAGGGAGTAGTTCCTGAAATTGAGCAGTGAAAGAGGGAGCTTAACATCACTACCATCTAATTTTATGATTTCTCAATGTATTTTGAATCTTTGCGTTTTATGTTCTCTCATGATGTTGTCGCTTGTTGGGTTTGCTTCGACAACAAGGCCCATAATCTCTGCTATGCAAACTTGGTTGTTTCCTCCTGGTATTTGTGTTGGGAATGTGTGTAATTTTGTGGCCTTCCCTCTTCGTTGGTGTTTATCCCTCTCCTCGTGTTTGAATTGTAGTGGGAGAGGCCTTTCCTGCTTATTTGGTTGTCTCCACTATTTCAGTGGTGCTCCTGTTACTTTCCTTGACCTCAACCTCCCCATAGGGGCAACTTATTATGAGTACAAAAACATGTCAAGAATTGAATCAAGTTGTCTATGTTGACAGCGAGAGAAGCGACTAATTGGGTTTCTAATACAAAGCACTCTTGATATAGACACAACCAATATATGCAAACAAT
This sequence comes from Pinus albicaulis, assembly GCA_034641835.2. Classification (NCBI taxonomy): domain Eukaryota; kingdom Viridiplantae; phylum Streptophyta; class Pinopsida; order Pinales; family Pinaceae; genus Pinus; species Pinus albicaulis. The sequence continues at coordinate 1,737 of JAXQQM020077727.1, forward strand.
TGGATTAATTTATTGGCAAATGAAAACGAAGTGAAGGAGGAGATTGTGCTAATGTTGGACACAATTCTTTCAATGAAATCCATGGATATCCATATCGAGCAGATGAAAGATCAACTAGGTCTTTCTTCGGATGACAAAGACTCTCTAGTGATAGATAGAAATCAACATTTAAATGGTCTCCTCTAATTCTTCTCCTTCAAGATGATTTCCTAGTTTTATTTTGGTTTCATGTCTGGATGTCATGTAAAGTTATCTGCTATTGATTATAAGCACAAGTCTCATGGCCAAATTTTTAATGTATATTGATGTTTTTGTAAACATTCAAATTTTGAATCATTTAAAATTTTGATATAATCTACTTTTCTTCGGGGAAAATGAGGGTAAACCAAAATGATTTATGTTACATTTTAATTTTCTATCAATAAAAACTTTAATTAACGAATGAAAAACTTTAATTAACGAATGAAAAAAAATACTAGGAGAACAATTATTATTAATTACCATCAATTAACACAAATTAACTCATCGCCATTATTTCATTATTTAAAAAACAACTGCCTGAAATAATAAACCCTAACTTATATATTTTTTTATTGAAAAATAGTAAGTTGATGTATTAGGATCAAATTAATTTTTTTTTCAAAGTACCCATTAAAATTTATTTAAAAAGAGCCATTAAATTAAGATAAGTGAATATATTGAACTTCTAAAGGCTGAATTTATTGATGGTCTTTTCATTAAAATAGAAAGCCGGAGTTTACTTGTTTCACGTACGCTGAATTTATCGATCGTATTTTCATCAACTATTTTCAAAAATAGAAAGCCGGAGTTTACTTGTTTCACGTTTTAAAGTTTTCGGGGCAGTTTTTTTTAATTCGTAAAATTTTGGTAGAGATCAGTTCGAATCTCTAATTTGAGCTGCATTTTAAGTATTTTAATGATTTGTATCTAAAAATAAACTTTAGATATTAAAAATTTGTAGGATATTAACCCAAAAAAATTACCACAAAATTCCGAAGAAAACGTTAAAAAGATAAAACATGATACAATAGTTGGACAAGGCCAAATAAAATTCGAAATTAACATTCCCGGTCTCCTGCACAGAATTCCATTGGCACTCTCGCCACCCGAACGTGATTGGGTAAGTGATTTATGAATAATGTGAATTCGCCGAATTCGTTCACATGAGCAGTTCGTTCGTTATGATTTTTGGAATGACTTTTACGATGAAAGCATTTATTAATTTGTCAAGTTCCTGCGTGAGAGAGGTCAAGCTCGGAAAATAACCGCTCTGCGTTGTCGTCGACCAATATTCGAAGCCGTAGTCTTAAAAAACCCATAGAATAACTTAGAAATAAAAGCAGTAGTGTAAAAAAATCTATTAAATAATTTAGAAATTCAAGTAAGATTATAAAAAATTTGGTTAAATTTTTTTATAAATTTGGGTTATTATTGTTAAATTTCAATATTTTGAATGTTTTGATGAATTTTTGATGATACTAAATCATTTTTACTATAAAAATGCAATTTAAACACTCCAACTACCTAGTTTTTTAAAAAACATTTCACTAGATTCAAGCAAAAAAAACTGCTATAAAAACTGAATATAGATAAACAACTCCATATTCAAAATGCCTTAGGGTCTTTAATGGGGTCGGGTTGTATAAGATAATATTCCGGCAAGTCATAAACAACTTCTATTTGTTGAAATTTAAGGGTGAGTATATATAGGTTCAATGTATTAATATGCATATGGGTTAGGAAATATGTATTGCCTGGGTTGTTTATGGATTTTATAATTTTGTTTGAAATATTAAATCTCATTTAATTCAATAAAATTGTGAATATCTAAAATTTTGAAAAACTGTTATAAATACACTAAAAATATTGAAAAATAACTCTAAATCAAAATTTTACAAAATTATACCAATTTCAACTAGTTTCCAAAAAGAAAAGTGTGGGTTCGTTAGCCAAACTCTTTTCCCAACCAGACCTGAATTTCAAATTTATTTTGCCGGTCAATTGGAACTTTGAAGATTGGTGTTTGTTTTCAGTGCCTGTCAATTTACGCTTTAAGTGAATTTATCACTGTCAATTTTTTTTTTTTGCATATTAAAATAATTTACAAGAGTTCTTGCAGTTTGACATTCAGAGGTTTGCATTCTCCCCATGAAAAAGTCTTCCATCATGGCGGGGAACACCAAATTTCTTCCTACTTTGAAGTTTGTGTCTCATGCTCATTGTTACAGTGCTTCCTGTTTTACAACTTTGTTTCTCATTCTCATCGTTACAGTCCCTAGCCCAGTGTTAAATTGCAGCGACTTCATTCATCAATCAAAACTCGCCTATTACCCTTAGGAGCTGACGATGGTATTGCAAACTCAGCTCGGATTAAATTGGAACACAATTTTAACAGTGGTAATAGAATTATCCTTTCCATGGCTTAATTACCTTGTTTGGTATTATTATTGCAGTTGGAGCCTGTGTACACTCATCATTTGCAGAAAAAACACTTATCTGGTGGAAATGTTGGAGCTGCTATTTCAGATCTTTACAGGAATGGTGGGTGCTTTGGCATATTTGCTGTTTGGACAATTTGCAGATAAACACCCACCCCGTTCCAGGTCCATGTCACTGCAAATTCTTCTTTTTTTTCTTCTTAATTTTCGTAAACTTCCATGTTTACTTCACATGCTCATAAAATATCAATTAGAATTCTTATTCACAATCTAAAAATTTTCAATTCACTCCCAATCCCAAGACTGAGTTTCCATACCCATTCTCTTTCTCTTTCATGACTTACAAGGAGAAACGTCAAAAAGTTGCTGAAATGTAGCAGCTCTATTTAATCTTACAAGCTTATATTATTTAATTATTATTAAATTAATTAATTAAGCAAGAAAAAACTAGCTTGCAACCACAAAATTTAAAATGAGAATCATGAACGTGCCATGTTGTCAAGGTTTCCAGTTTACCTCAAAGATGAAGAACATGGTTGAAAGTCTGTGTGTTAGGAAGAAATCAAACAGTGGTGAAGAACTAAAACAAGTTTATGTGGAAAGTACCAAATTATTTTAAAGGAGTTAGTGACTCAAACCAGGGGTGCATCTGAAACCTCACTGCAACAGTTCAGTAATACACTGAGGTAACGAACATTAGATACAGCGAAATTCCGATACAATCCCACCGGCACCAAGTTAGCATTCGACATACAACAGCTACATACATTCAGATTCGAAAATATTGATTATGAAATAGGTAAACAGTAAGAAACTTAAGGTTGCAATTTCCACGTCTCATCATATTAAATTTTTAGTATGGCCGTATAGATTTGCATATCATTCGTATAGGCCCAGCGGTGGATGGCAGTTCAAGAGTTACACCATTAATGATAAGTACTAGAGTAGTAGGCAGTGGGAAACTGAAACATTTAAACAACGTTTTAGTTCAAACTGTATTGAAATAGAATATTATAAATTTTTACGTTTTACATCTTAAATTAGACGTCAGGTTGGAGAGTTATAACACAAGTGAAAATTGCATAATTTTTTACCTGCCGTAAAATACATTCTGAAACCAAAAATACGTCCTCTGGGATGTCTGGGACGTCAATTTCCAGGCCCATAAATCCCAACCCAATGTGTTCATCAAGACGTTATTACGTACTCCCAACGCAATGTATTGATGAGTACGTTTATTAAGTACGTGTGGGACGAATAACTATTTCTTCAATTTACATATTCGAAATTATGATCTCTCCGGTAAGATTACGTAAGATAATCCGACTTTTCGCAGCATGTGCAAGGTTACTTGTATTAAGTAATTGCATGATGATGATTTGACCTGACAAATCGTTTGGTTCAGCTTTAAATTTCTTCCATTTCTGTTATCTTTTATACGTTCAGCTGAAATTCCTGCATGTGATCTGCTTCGGGGGTTAGTTTGGTTGTTGTACAGAGGAAGCCATTATTTACTGTGCTGGAATTGAAGTATAGTCTCCGGGTTCCTGAGGAATTTTACTGTGGAGTGGAAGTTTAGTATATTTGGAGATTTTTACAGGGGTTGGAAAATTTGAAGTTGTGTGTGTTCGAGATATTTATGGCGACCCCCAAGAAACACATTGAAAAGATCAGGAAAGATAAGTTCTGTATTGGGGCGAAGGAAAATCCACTTACAGAAGATTTACATAAAGCAGTGAAACAATTATCTGCAGAATTATACACCAAGGATGTGCATTTTCTTATGGAGCTCATCCAGGTAATTAATGAGATTCAAATTTTGTCATTATTAATATTATAGGTTTTCTCTATTTTCATGGTAAGATAAGTGTTTTGATTTGGGTGCAGAATGCAGAGGATAATGACTATGCAACCGATGTGCAACCTTCGTTGGAGTTCGTCATTACAACAGAAGATATCGCTGGCGTAGGCGCTCCTGCGACATTGCTTGTTTTTAACAATGAGATTGGATTTCAGAAACACAATATTGATTCTATATGCAGCGTGGGACGATCCACCAAAACGAAGAACAGGGAAGGTGGTTATATTGGAGAAAAAGGTATGAAATTTGTGTGTTTCAGTCACTATGTTCCTCCAATGAAAAATACATTTGCTTTTCTTGGGCCGAAACTAGAATTGAGTGCAATTATATGATTCTCTGTTTTGAAAGGAAAATTATTGTCTTCATTTTAGGTATCGGATTTAAGAGCGTTTTCTTGGTCACAAGCCAGCCTTACATTTTCAGTAATGGATATAAGATAAGGTTCAACGAAATCCCAAACTCTGATGTTAGTATTGGATATATTATCCCTGAGTGGATAGAAGATAGGCCATCCATTGCACAACTCGAAGAAATTTATGGACGCCGGCTTCCCAATACTGTTATAGTTCTACCCCTACGTCCTGAGAAGGTTGAAGCTGTAAAGCAACAACTCTCGAGTATTCATCCTGAAGTTCTCTTGTTTATGTCTAAGATAAAGAAGCTCTCAGTCCGTGAGCTGAAACATACTGATCTTAACAAAATTTATACAATCTCTGTTTTACGAGAAACTGACCTGGAAAGTTCTCGGACCAATGACAAAGAATCTTTCATTCTGCATTTGTTAGCAGAAGAAGACCGATTTTCGACTAGACGATGCAGTTATTACATGTGGAGACAATGGTTTCCCGTGGAAAATCAGTATAGGGTTGAGCAAAGGAAAGACATTAGAAAATGGGCTATTACATTAGCTTTTCCATTGGGAAAACGCTTTGCAGGTGGAAATATGGTAGCTGCCGGTATCTATGCTTTTCTTCCCACAGAAATGGTCACTGGATTTCCATTTATAATACAAGCAGACTTTTTACTGGTTTCATCAAGAGAGAGCATCATTTTCAATAACAAATGGAACCAGGGAATCCTTAAATATATCCCATTTGCATTTTGTTCAGCATTTCATTCTTTGATAAGTGCTAATTCACCTATACCTTCAAAAATTTGGATTTTTGGGTACCTCCCATGTGATATTCCTAATTATCAACAACTCACACAAGTTAGAGATGCAATTCAGGTTCAACTGAAAGCCGAACATGTGATTTTATGCGACCTCAGCTTTGCCAGTAAAAATTTATGTAAACCAACAGAAGCTCGGACAATACTCCCAGCTTTTAAACGCATTCTGGAGAGAGCAAGTAAAAATGGTCAGCAAAGCGAACAAGCCCATCTGTTTTATCGTAATGTACACATTGTCCATCCTTTCCTTGATAAAGAAGAGTTTTCTAATAGTTTAAACTTCTTGGGCGTAATTCATGTGTCTTATGATTGGTACCTACCTTGTATTCGGTCATCTGGTTGGTTGGAAGGGCTTTCTGAAGATTTGTATGTTGAACTGCTTTGCTTTATTGCTGAAAATTGGAAGGGACTTTCAAGTTCCCTCCATGAGGTACCTTTGTTGAAGTATGTAAGTTCCTCCAGCAATACAGATTTGGCAAGTGTCTCAAATGCTGCAGTCCACACTAAAATTTATCTTTCATCAGAGTCGCACATGACGTGGCTTGCAAAATGGTCTGGTGAGCTTGGAAGTGCCGTACATTTTTTCTCCATGCCCGAATCTACACAGAAGGCAATTATAAATCTGGATGCTAAGAAAGGTGAGAAATTGTGTGAGTGGTTGAATCAGTATCCTAAAATTACAGAACTGTCTGTCCCAAAGTTTGCAGAGCGGTTCTTGGATGTAGTAAAAGAAGCGAAAGACAATCATCTTGCTATCACGATTGCACATTTTTTGCACTATTCCCATGCAAATAACTACATCTCGCCCAGACAGTTTACCAGTCTTTGTAAGAATATTCCCATAGTAGTGGAAGGTGGGCATATAATCGAGGAACGACGCTCTCAGAAGTTTCTTCTGCCTGCATCAACCAGTAACTGGGCCAAGTTAATGGGAAACAAACCCTGGACTATGGACGTTGTAGCACTTTCAGAAGACTACCTTACGCTACCACCTTGTGCAGAAGGTTTGTTGTCTTCAGGGAATGATTTGGTTTCTGAGGACCCCCTTCTGCATTCAGATAATGATTTGGTTTCATTCTTTAGAAGAGACCTTGACGTAGTAGATATTCCAGAGCTATTTCCTCCAAATGCCAATCTTCTTGCTGTTCCTGGTGCTTTGACAATGGAGAATGCATTTCTTCTGCTGCAGTGGATCCAATATTTGAGAAAGAAACGGAAGTTGAACAATGGTTTTATACATAGTATATCGGAAGGCAAATGGCTAGCAACATCCAGAGGTTTTGAATCTCCAGCCAGGTCTTTCCTGTTTGATTCCAAGGTGACATCTTCTCCCCTTCAAGAAGATGACCTTCCGTTTATTGATGAGGCCTACTATGGAAACAAAATTCGTGAATTTAAGGACGCTCTTAAAAAAGTGGGGGTAGTCACTGAGTTTGGAAAAGGGTGTGACATAATTGTTGAACATCATATTCAAATGCATAAAGATTTTAAAGCGATAAGAAGGCTCTATAAATATCTACAGGCTTCAAAATGGAAGCGTCATGAGGGCACTGTATTAAAAATTTGGATTCCAGATGACGGTTGGTATGATGCAAGTTCTTGTGTCATCCATGATGTTGATGGAATTTTCAAATCAAGGCTAAAGATATTGGAAGGCTGGTATGAAGAACCATTGCTACTTGAATTCTTCTCCAAGTCTATAGGTGTACCCAACTATCCACGAATAGAAGACTACTGTTCTTTGTGGCAGGAATGGACAAGGAAATCGTTTCATAGTATATCGGAATCAGAATGTTGTTTGGTTTGGAGACATATTGTGCAAAACTGGTCATCTTCTTCCTTTCGTATTAAGCAATATCTTGCAATCAGCGGTGTCTGTAAAGTGCCAGTATGCAGAGATAAGAGATATATTCATATTTGTACTGTAGACAAAGCATTTGTTCCTGATGACTTGCAGCTGAAAGAATTGTTCAAAGGACGTTCAGCAAGATTAAATTTTACTTGGCAGCCGAGACCTTCTAATGCTGAAATACCTTTGGATTTGTTGTTTTCAATTTATAATGATCTTGGAGTTAAAAATCTATCTCAGGCGGTGAACAGAATCGAGATCTCTGCTCCTGAGAATATGCTTTTGGAAAAGCCAACACCAGGAGAGGGATTATTGGGGATGGGATTGTGCAAAATACTTATTGCATATCTTGCAAAACCTTCGTTCAAAATTCTAGCTGGTAAGAGACATCAGCTTGTTAAAGCGCTCATGGATTGTCCAGTCTATGAAGTGAATGAACCACTCATGATGGAATATTCTTTATTATTGGCCAGAGAAACTGGTGAACAGGAGAATATCCAAGTGAAAACAAGGAGAATGGTGCGATGGGAGAAGGAAAAAAGGCGGTTCCTCATACAAACACCTAATCCTTACAATAAAAAAGAAATGATGTTGTTTGCCACTACTTTTGCTGAGGTAGTCTCAGATGGTCTGTTAGTAGAATTTCCTGACCAACAATTTAGTGGCAGGACTGTGTGAGATAATTAAATATGGATGTTTTGTAAATTTTAACACGGAAGCAGTGGATGTCATGCTTCAGAGTATGAATTTTCAGTTGTTTATGGAGGACGAGAGCTTCCTTTCTTCTGTATTTCTGAAAAAGAAGGTTTCTGGCTCAGATTCATCTTCATCTGCATGGTGGGTAGTTGATGAGGTTACATCGCGCAAGAGGAAGGGCGGCGCCGAGCAAGAGCAATCTCCAACGTCTGTGAGGCCGTTAAGGTCATTTGAGCCCCATTCAGATTTCAGCAGCAGCAGGTCATCTGGCGGCGCTTCAAGTTAAAGGATAACACATGTAATGTTAAAAGTGTTATCAATGCCATTCGAAATCAGACGAGGCAGACAATGTGAACGCTGAGATGTTGTTGCTTTCTCGGTGAGTCGGTAGCCCTAGATTTGCAAGTCTTTAAAATTTTGGGTTCGTTTTCCAGTTTTGCGAAGTAGTTAAAACAGTTGGGTTGTTCACTTTCGGTTCAAATGGAGAACCTGTTAATGGAGAAGCTGTGTAAATGGAGAAGCTGTTTTATGTAGGGCAAACCTAAATATTGCTGTTGTTGAATTCATGCAGGTATCTAATTGGCTTTCGAGCAATATTCTGGATCTTGTTTTTGAATCTACCTTTATTGATTTTAAAGTTAATATTTATGAAAGCCTCTAATAAGCTTATGAAAAGGGTCATATTTTCATTAATAAAAAAGGGTGATTACAATAGCGAAATTTTGAAAAGGTTAACTTATAAAGTTAATTATTATTGTGTAGCTAAATTTTTTAAATAAATTTAAGTTATTTTTTTAATTATTTTAGTTTAAAATGTTTTTTTTAAATGACTATTAGTAAATTTGTCATTTAGTTTGTTCATTATTTGCTATCTTATGTTCTATGTATATATATGCCATATGGTGCTCATCGCCCTTTTCTAATTTTATTCTCTCCTGTGTTGAATTTTTAATGTGACTTTTCTCATATGTACACCCAAAATATTTGCATTGTTTGCTTCAAAATTACAGTACTAGATGAAGGTGGAAGCATTATTGTGGCGATGTAAAGAATTTCTTGCACGCATGAATAAGCAAGTTGCCCAAATTAATGGAACGGTATGCTGAAGAGAGCTGAGCTTTGTTACACTTTTTTGAAGATTTCATATATGAGTTTACAATTAATTTTCTTGAACATTTCGCAGTGATCCTAAGTGTTTAATTTGGTCTATGCATTACACAATTGACAAAAAAAGTGCTGTAGATATTGCAAGGCCATTTCCTATCGATGCACACTTTTTTTTTCGGTTTTCCTCTTCCGGGCATATAAACAATATTGGCATAGTAGTTTTTAGAAAGTGAAAATTTGATTAAAATTTTTTACAATCAGTTAATGATATTAATAAATGTGGCAAATGTAAGTTAGTATAAATGTCGTTAATGTAAGTGCCTCTATCACTTTATTTTAAAATGGAAAAATACAATCATTCATTTTATAAATCTCGATATTTACATAACAATTCTTCTTTACCAAATTTATGCAGTTGTATGGATTGACCATTTAATGTTTCACTCTTCTAAATAGTGAAATTGAAGAGTTAGCGGTTGAATTTTATTTTTTTGTTGTACAAAATTAGAGAATCTCCTTAAGGGAAAGGATAAATCAATATATAGAGTAGATGGAATGCCACTAATTATATAATAGTGTTTGTTATTTGATAATTGTGCATTGCAATTTCATAATTACATCAATATCTTTTAAGTCTTCCACAATTTTATTTTTACTATGATTAGTTAATATCTAGAGTAGATGTAATGCTACAAGGTATATGATGCAATTTGTTATTAGATATTTTGCATTGGAATTTAATAATTACACTAATAGATTTTAAGTCTTTCATAATTTTAGTTTAACTATGATTAATTATTAGATATATGGTAGAGACTTAGAATATGCGATAATAATATTTATAGCAGTATTCACAAATCAAGTGTTAAGATTGATCTCAAAGTTAGTTATGTTATATTGGGCATGTGGTATTGATAATCCATGATATTAGCCCATGATATTGTAAAAAGGGTTTACATGGTATAAATTTCCATAATAAAGTGGACATATTAAAAATATTGTTACATATTTTTTATAATGTATCTATGTTTAACTCATATTAATTCTTTTCATAATTAATAATAATAATTTAAAATAAAGTAATAATTTTATTAACTTTATGTTTTTTTTTTAATTGGTCATTGCTAGATGTATAATGAGATAAGTGTTTTGATGGTCATCCTAGATTGATGACTACCTACTTTTACCAACCAGGCCACTTGGTTATATGAATGTGTTAGTTGTATTACAACATATAGTCACATGATGTCATTTTCTATTTGATAATTTGCATGATAATTCAAAATTATATTAGGTTAATGTGAGAATATAAATATGTATTCACATTATGCCATTTGTTATTTGATTATTTGTATAGTAATTTCATTATTATATTAGATACATAATTAGTTGATATCAAATACATCAAAAAAAATATTTTAGCATCTCTCATTTGTGTCTATCAAATACAAATGAAATACAAATTAAAATGAATCTAAATATTTAAAATATAAAAATACATATTTAAGATTAATAAAAAAATATAATAAAATGAAAGCTGGTTATTACTGATTATTATTTTATGATATTTAAATTTAAATTTATTAGAATTGTTTTTTTATATCACCTGTATATATACATAAGTGGAAGTTCCCTTTCATTAAGAATCACTTTCTTTCAATATATTCTTCTATATTACTTATTGTTTTTTGTTTAGGAATATTTCCTTTCATCACATTCTTTTATATTATTAATTATTGTTTACTGATTGTTTTGTGTTTAAGAATAACGTTATTTTAACACATTCTTTTATATTATTACTTATTTTGTGTTTTGTTTTCTCATTCACCTGATTCAATTTCAAGAAACATATTGGGCAAGTTCGAAAAATAAATCACTATTGAGATAGATCTCACTCTAACTGGATCACTCAATGAAAACCATTAGTACATTCATTGTGGTTACATTTGGCTATGCAATTGTTGTGGTTACATTTGGCTATGCAATTGAAGCTTAGATATCTATTTTCATGAGGTCATCCAAAATGTGAACTTGTAGCCAATCAGTGTGTCGATAAGGATCGGCACTTAGATCCAACCATCCCACATGTGTGTAATTATGGTTGTGTATATTGGTGCACAAACAACAATGTAATCACAAGCACTATCATATCATTTTGGAGGACTTCAACCTTGATGGAGTGATCCAAAATGAGGAATAATAAAATTATTCATTTTTTTCTCCATTTTCAAATAAATTCTATAATTTTCAATTTAAGATCATTAATATGAAAATTGGGGTTATATTTAATATAAGTATTAAACTAACATTAAATAATCAAACTCATAAAAATAATAAGAAAACTAACAAGATAACATAGTTCATCCACATGGGCTACGTTTTCGAGTCTGGTTCAAACCATGAACTTCTTCATTAATTATCTTTCAAAGTGAGCTTTCCCTTTTAGTAAAAGGTTAAATTATTTTCCCAATAAGTGGGTAGTTCTGGTTTACAAAGGGATGAAATATTTTCCCAATAAGGGGTTGGTTCTCTTTCACAAAGTTTTGATTTTTTCACATCAAGGGGCCCATTCTCTCATAAGGCTCTTACAAAAACTTTCCCACTTGAGGAGATTAACCAATCCAAGTAGTTGAATGGTTTAATGAGTTGAAGTCTTAGAAGGGATTAATGAGTCCAAGCTTTACTCTTCCCTTTTGGGGTCGTTGCGGGGCTTCCCCTTTGTTGGTGGCCATATAAAACACTATATTATTGATGAAGAATAATCTATCTATACATCAATAGCAGAGGCAAGCAAGGGCAGCTGAAGTACCACCGTGGCGTACCGTGTTAGGCATATTTGGACGCTGGGTGGCCTTGGTAGACGTGGAGACTTATTAACAGATTCCTTAGGCACACTGGGTGTTTTCCTTATGCGGACTGTAACAGGTGCTAGAGGGTAGAGTAAGAGGAGGGCTAGGTTAAGCTTCTATGGCTTACAGAATGGAGAGGTAGGTACACTAAAGAAAGAAAAAGAGCCATCTTAGCTCATCTAAGGCCAAGGCTAATGCAACTAGTTGGACTAAATCCTAGAGATGTAGATTTATTATAGACGGATTTCACATAACATCGGACTAATGGCAAGGACGTATAGATGCGACTCTAAAAAAATATTTGGAGACATGCACTGCAGCAGCTCACTCACTATTTGTCCCCCGGTCTCGGCGGCACTTCTCGGCAGATTCGTCATATTGATCGCCATTGCCAGGAAGCTGGCATTACGCATTACCCATAGCAGCTCGTTGAAACCAGCCCTAGAACCTTGAAACCTCGAAACTAGACCTCAACCCTATTCTCTTCCCTGAACTTGGCACCTCGCGATACAACCATTGAACCTAGAGTTAGTTAGTGAGTGAAACAGTTCACCTGATGTAGTCCCACCTGCCAGCCAGAGAGAATGCCTCAGGTCCCGCCAAGATAAGAGGAAGAACCACAAAAAAAAGAGAATGGAGTTATGTAACTTACTCTTTTCCTTTACATGCAAAAGATATATATATATATATATAGAACTCTAGATTTCCTTTTGTGTAATGAGCATCACACTCGGAATAAAGTGAATAACGGACTGGGAGGATATCTAGGCAAAAGTGAATTAGAGAAGATAGCCTATTATGCTTGAAGATAACTCATTCAGTAATAAGCCCATATAGTAGAGAAGATAGTAGAGAGAAGCCTGCTGAAACCTCCGCCAAGGGAGATAAGTTCTGGAAGGCTGATTGTGATCCATAAGCCATAGAGTCTGTTATCCGAGAGGGTGATAAGCGAAAAGCAGTAATAAACCTTCCAGAGCTGCTGTGAGTAACAATAAACTCAACAAACTTCGAATATGACAACTTTGTGGAGGGTGACCATATACTCTGCAAATATCACAATATTATTCTGTCTGTCTATTCTTGAATGGTCCTACAGAGGACACTTGCTTAACTCCACCCATAAGTCCCACTGGAAAAGGGCCAACTAAAGAACCCTGCGCAACTCCTCTTTGGAAGGGTTTAAATTGTAGAAAAATAAAGTGCAATGGATACAAGCACTATTTATGAACTATGTAATTATTTATAAATATATATTATAGTTTTTTTTATCTTCATTAAGATATCTTACTTCAAAAATGCAACTAATAACCATGAAAGGAAAGTAGAAATCAGTTGAAAACTTAGGATATGTGAGATCACATGTGTAAGTGAGAGATGTGTGAGTGATAAGTGTGTGTAAAAATGAAAATTTCAAATGTAATTTTAGGTTTCCTAAGAGATATGCCTCTTTACAAATTAAATCAAAATTAAATTTGGTGAATAATAACTTCTAGTGTGTCAAACCATGGAGTTGGGTTACACTTTTTGGCAAGAGAGAGTGTGTTTAGGTGAAATAAAGATGGCTCGATCGATAATTTTAAGTGCTCAATCAAGCTATTTTTAAGTGCTCAATAGTCATTTTTAAGCGCTCGATCGAGCTCTTCCAACGCTGAAAAAGCAACTAGATGGAGTAATCAAACTAACCCCCAATTGAGCTCATGTGTAACCCCAGGTTAGGAGCTCGATTGAGCCTTGAAACTCCAAATTTTAAAATTTATGCAAATATCAATAATGATATACAAAGTTTAAAATTGTAAGCATTTGATAGTTAAAAATAAAAAATAAAAAAAAATAATTACTACTTACATTTGAATATGTAATTAATAATTGTGTAGATTAATTTCGCATTACATTTCTATTGTTTATTTTATAAATTTCAAAAATGATTATATCCTACTTGCAATTGAAATTATAATATTCTTATATCTATAATTTGGTAACTTAAAAACTAGTTTCTAATATGATTTAAATTTTCAATGTTATAATTTAAATATTAAATTTATTATAAATATAATTCAAATAATAAATTGATTAAAGATAATAAAATTCATTATTTTTATTTTAATAAATATTATAATTTTTTATATGAGTAAGTGTAATGTGATATAAATGTAATGTGAAATAAGTGTAATGTGAATTTGATTAGAAATGTATATTTTATAAAATTCACTTTAGATTTAATAAACATGATTCCACATATATATATATATTGTAGTAGTATCCACTTGCTCACCAAAAAGAACGAGTGCACTAATAATTAATGTAGTTGTAAGTTATAATTTTAATATAGTTGATGAAATGGTATTTGTAGTTATAAATCTCTCTCAACGTGTAAAATGTGATTGCATTTAATTATGTCCTTAGTCTATACAAGTGCTAATTATATATATAAAAATTTACATAGTGAAAAGCATATATAGAAAAATTTACTCATAACTTACATTTGAAATATATATTTTTAAATTAATACAAACATAAGGAAATCATAAATTTTAAAACATTAATTGACTAATTTGAATTTGAGTAATCTAGATTTAAATATGTTTATGAAGTGATTTTTAAAATAATAATATTATAAAATTTACATAAATTTAATGTAATGCTTTGAAAAATATAATATATGATTTATTTTTAATGATTAATGAGTAATATGTTATAGAAAATATTAGTGAGAATAGTTTAGTTTAGTTGGTTGTTTTTAAAATTTATTTATTATAATTTGAACTATTTTTATTTTTATTTTTATTGAAAATTTATTTGTAAAAAGAATTATAAAATGATTAAGTATAAAAATATGTTATATTTAAAATCAAAACAATAAATAATCTATCATTTTTAAGAATTTTAAATTTGAAAAAGAAAATTAAAATATTTTATAGAAAAGTATCTATTTATTATTATAATTATTTTCTTGGTAAAATCAAATAATATTTGGATTTATAATTAAGCAAAATTAAAGTTTGGAATATGTTTGAATATTTATAAAAAATATTTTTGTAGAATAAATAATTGTTCCAATGTCGTCCAGCTCAATCAAGCCTTTATTTAACCACATTAGGGGCTTGATCTAGGGCCTAAAAAGTAGAGTTTTAGCTCATCTTCAATAGATTTCTTTGCAACACCATTTTGTACCATAGGAGACTCCAAGCATAATTTGACCGTCTATCCAATTACATTTGAGTTTTACATTTTTGAATTCAATTTGATCGTCTATCCAATTACATTTGAGTTTTACATTTTCGAATTCATATGATATTTTTTTATCTAAATTTTTTTAGATAGTTTTGAAGGAGCTGATTAAAAAATTGATAACATAAAATATACTAAACTAACAAATTTAAAAAAATACAAATATCTTTGTTTATCAGTCCTATTTAGTGTACTCTTGGTTTTTGAATTTATTTAAATAGTAGAAAAAAATCTTACACGAACACTTGTGTCTGCAAAATGTAATTGAAATATTACTTTGCCAACTTCTAAAAAAAACTACATAAAAATATTTTTTAATGTGAAAAACTTAGTTCTCTGTGTGTAGATCATGCTTTTATATATATATTAAAAATTACATATTTTTTACTAAGGCATGCTACGTGAATACACACATACCTCTTAAGATTTGCGGAAATTTGCAAGGACAAGCATGTCATTCAATAAAAAATTGACATATTAAACGACACAATTTTTTTGCAAAAAATGTAGTTAAGAAAACAAGATAATTCTCCACAGATTGTCTTTCTACTCCCAATCAAAATTCAAAATGCTTATATGAGTTTTAAGGGCTTCGATAAAAGAGTAAAATTGTTGTAAGGGCATAATTTGATAAAAGAGTAAAATTTTGAAATTTTGGTAACTCATCTTCATGCACTCACCCTAATAAGTATCCACATTTACAATTTAATTACTCATATTTGTTGAAGTGTTGAAGGACACATAAATAATGGTGGGCAGTAACTCCTCTTAAGTATATGTATTTACATATTTTCTTATCCCATATTTTACACAAATACTTGCTTAAATTGTGGTGGATAGTAACTTATGGTAAATATGTTGTTTACATGAGTATGAGCTATAGTTTTGTTGATTCCTTTATTTTATTTCTTCTAATTTAAAATTTGATTTTAGTTTATGTTTTTACATAGTATTATAAATACATCAAAGATTGTGAATATCAATCATAGCTACATTCTTCAACATAAATAGTTCTTCATTTGATAATTATCACATCATATCAAGGAAAAAATAACTCTCAAGATCTCACAAATTAGGATCTTGCACTACTCAAAGGATTGATTTGGGAAAATATTTCAACCATGTCCATGAGAATCTTTACTCTCCATGAAGATCTAAATTTTCCATGAATATCTCAACTCCCTCTTAAGACTAGAAAACAAAATCCACGAATATGTTAGTTATACCTTGAAACTAAGGAATCATAATTCTATGTAGATTTTCCACAAATTCTACATAGTTCTCATATTTGTATTTGCTTCATATTAAAACAAACACTTAATGCATGAGCACCTAAGCTCAAAAGAATTTTTAATCAAAATATAGATATGTATCAGCCAGAAGAATTTGATGAAACTAGTGCAATATTGAAGCTATTAATGCCACTTCTGTTATCATTCTCACGTAAAAAATTTAAGCTTGGGACAACTTGTTTCAATAGATTTATGAGAATTTGTCCATGTAAATTTTATAAGTCCCTAATATAAGAGTAGAGGTGAAGTAGCATTGCTTCTTATTATATCAGTTCTGGATGAAAACATTTTGTCTAGTATTTTATATGAATTTGGTGAAATATGTTATGTAAAAGTATTTTGAGATGTTCTTGAAATGAAGTATAGTGAGAAAGTCGATGAAGACTAATATCTACATAAAGATGTAGAGATTTCAGAGAAAAAAGTTGTGTAGGACTCAATAGCAATTGATGAACTAGAGGTGGTACATCCAACAACTATGGTTGTTGTTTTTAAAGAGGAATTTGCAACAAAAATAACTCAAATTATGATTTAGTGAATCTTATGAATACTAGTGTGCATATTTTGACAGACAGGAAAAAACAATAAAACTTGAAGAAATTGCAAGGATTAAGGACAAGTAAAAGTCCTAAGAACTTGCAGAAATGTTGACTACAAAGAATGTTAGCCCACAATCAAGAAAGGAGAAGCTCCGCCACTATTTTATGGAAAGAAATGTGAAGATGAAATTGCACTAGAAAATGAACAAGCATGAACCCTTTGGCAAGAAGGAAAAAACGAAATCCTTGTTATCAAGTTTTTTTATGTATTGTTGTAAGCCTAACTGAGACCGAGACTAGCAAGCAAGTTAACATTTAGGTCGTGATTAAAGGGAGATGTTAGAGAATTAATCACGACGTCGTCCATAACTATTAATGTGACGAAAAACCCTGTGCATATGATGACGAGTTTAATGTAAGTCGACAGGAGTCGGTAAGACATGAATTTCAATCGGTAGAGATCACTTCTAATTCTCTCGCTCATGGATGTATAAATAATTGTAATGAGTAATGAAATAAATAAGCTCATTTGACTAGTCTTCAGTTTTCTGCCAGACTAGCCTTCATAGAGATGATCTGGTCCAACCAATTAAAGGATATATAGAGAGAACGAGCCTATTATCTAGTCGATTGCCACTTTCAAATTCCCAAAAATGTCGATCTCTTCTATCGCGATCCAAACAGCACAACTAAAGATTCCCCAAAGGATGATCGGCTCAACTCGAATATTAGTGCCAGAGTTGGGCATGGGAAAGGGAGGAATTGTCATATCCCTTTATTGTTTTTAAATTTAATATTTATGAAAGCTCTAATAAGATTATGAGAAATATTCTAGGTCTTGTTTTTGAATCACCATCATTGTTGTTGTTTTAACTTTTGGTTGGAAAGGAATTATGAGTTTTTCTAATTATTTTATTTTAAAATGATTTTAAAAAATCACAATAATATTTCTATATTCAACTATATATATATATTAAGTAATTTTTTTATATTTTTCACTTTTATGAATAATCATCTATGCTTACACATTATATATATATATATAATTTAATTATTATTTATCATTATATAATAAAATTTATATAATTTTTTTACTATTTTTTCTTAAATTTATAGTTACATAGTGTTTGTTTTCACTATTATTTTACTTGAGTTTATGATTGTATATATGTGATTATTTAAAGTGAATATTTGAGAATTATGTAGTACATATCTCTTTAATAAATAATTTAATTGTATTTTGATTTAATTATGATGTTTGAAATGTATTTTTAAAAGGTAATTTAATTGACGATGGAAGTAATGTGAAATTTAAAAATCCCAAGGTTCAAATCTCCCAACTCCTAGAGATTTACTAATATTTACATGTGACAACTAATTATAAAATATAAAAATCATCCCAATAACAACATTCTATAATTAGAGAAAATTGCTTCTCCATTCAATATATCATAATTTCTTTTCAGTTTAATATATCAGCTAACAAAACCTAAACCTTTAAAAACAAAAATGAAAAAGGAAAAAACATAAAGAAAAAAAAAATAATAATAACCCTAAACTGCTAACTGCGTGTTTGTTGAATTAACAGTCCTGTTTCTAGGAATTGATTTGATGGACTAATCACTATCTTTTAATATATGAAAGTTACCACACCTTCAAAATAATTTAGAAATTTACTAATATCTACATGTTTTAATATACGAGTGTACTTAGTACCATGTTTAAACTTATAGGTTTTAATATAATGGTCCACTTTTACAGTGTTTAAATTTAAATTGATATGCCCTTAATTCCTCCTATGTGGAGAAAAAAAAGTGATTAATTTGAATACAAACCTGGAAGAATTTGACAAATGCTAAAGACAATTCTAGATCAAAGCTTTTGTGTGCTTTATTCCTAGACCAATTTGTGATGAGCCCGATTTATCTGTTGGTCATCGATCGACTAGTTTGGAGTGGTCGTGTACGTGTGTAAATCACAATAATATTGGAGTTGGGTGGGATTAGCAATCAATCATTTAACCCAGGTATCAAATTTGGACGCCCCTTTATGATTTAATATTGACTACTATATTTATGGGAAAAAATTGTATGTAAAATTTATCATTTCAGTCTGTTCATTATTTGCTAACTTATGTTCCATGTATATATGCTATATGGTGCTCATTTCCATTCCTTTTTAATTTTATTCTCTCTCCTTGTTGAATTTTTAATGTGGACTTTTCACTCGCACAATTTGTTTCTAAATAACTATATTTTCCATGTTAGCTTCCAAATTTCAGTACTACATGAAGGTGGAAGCATTATCGTGGCTTTGTACAGAATTTCTTGCTTGCATGAATGAGCAAGTGGCCCAAATTAATGGAATGGTATCCTGAACAGAGTTGGGCTATGTTACACTTTTTCCAGATTTCACATATGAGTTTACCATTAATTTTTTTGAAGATCTCACACTAATTCTAAGTATTTAATATGGTCTATGCATTAGAAAACAACTGCCATCAACTAGTTGGAAATAAATTAATAACCATTGTATATTAATGGAGAAATGGTTACATTTAACATAATACACTCATGGTTAAGGATTAGTTCCTAGAATATAGGAGTCCTGTTACAACCTCCCTACTTCTTTGCTATGTACTTATAGATGTATCTTTTTCTAATTAATGATGGAGGTCTCTCCATTTGACTGCAGTCTCCAGGTGTAGTACTTACTTGTGAGCTGCAACTCCTTCTTTTTCAATTCAGTGTGTTTTTTATCTTGGTATCAGAGCTCAGAGTAGGAGCCTGATTTCTTTTAGAGCTTTATTGACTACAGAGCCTTAGTGGCTGAGGTGTACACAGAAGCTTTGTGCTCACAGGAGCTTCGTGTTTGTAGGTGCAAGTGCACTGCAGCAACACCTGACTCATAGGTCTCAGATGACTGATCATCTCTGAGCAGAAGAGAGGGTTGGCGCGTTTTTGTCGCTTTCAGTCGCGCCGAGAAGCGCAATTGGCGTGACTGTGAGGTCCATACCCGCGCCAACGCGCCGAAATACGCCATTGGCGCGTATGTGTAGGCCATACCCGTGCCAAGTCCGAGAGACACATTGATTTTGATTTGGGTGTGGATTTTTAGCCTCGGAAAAGCGCCAACCTCTTTCTCTTTGGAAATATCTGCAACTTTGGCAGATCGGACTTGCCCGGTGGTGGCATATTGAAGTTCCAGATTTGCCCGGTGGTGGCAGATTGGACTTGCCCGGTGGTGGCATATTGAAGTTCCAGACTTGCTCGGTGGTGGCAGATCGGACTTGCCCGGTGGTGGCACATTGAAGTTCCGGATTTTCCTGGTGGTGGCAGATCGAACTTGCCCGGTGGTGGCACATTGAAGTTCTGTATTTGCCCAGTGGTGGCAGATCGAACTTGCCCGGTGGTGGCACATTGACGTTTCGGATTTGCCCGGTGGTGGCAAATTGGACTTGCCGATGGTGGCGCATTGAAGTTCCGGATTTGCCTGGTGGTGGCAGATCGAACTTGCCCGATGGTGGTACATTGAAGTTACAGATTTTCCAGGATTGGTGGTAGATCAGTGGTCAGGAACTGGTATGTATTGATTTTTTTTTTAGTGTATCCTGTAATTATTCAGTTGGATAGAATGATTCATTGGAAGATCTGAAAATTTATCAGTCCAGTATGAATAATAGTATAGAATCGTATCTCCACGAGTCTGGAAAACTTGATGGATCTAATTTCACCAATTGGAAATTCAAGATACAGACATTACCTGAAAGCACAAATGCATGGTCGATTGTCATAGGAAATGAGCAGAGACCAAATTTGGTAACAGGAACATCTGCACAAGAACAAGACTGGGATAAAAGGGAGAACAAAGCAAAATTCATACTGAAGATGTCCGTCAAGGACAATATTATCCCACATATTAGAGATGGCAAATCGTCCACTGAGATTTGGATGATGATCAAGAATCTATACGAGACATAGAATACAAATCGTGTCTTGTCACTCAAAGGCAAGCTGTTTGCGATGAAGATGGAGGGAAATGAGTCTGCTGTTGGATTCATTGCTAGAGTTAAAGACCTGAAGAACAGATTGGGAGATATCGGAGAAAAAGTGTCCGATTCCGATCTGGTCACGATCACGTTGAATGGAAAAAAAGATGAATATCAGATGTTCATCACAGGATTGGCAGCAAGGGAGAAAGCCCCTGCATTTGAAGAATTGACAAGGATTTTTCTACAAGAAGAAGAGCGGCGGCAGAATTTGAAACCACAGAGCAATGATCTTGCTCTGATGGCGAAAAGGCGACAGTATAGAGGGAAGAAGCCACAGCAGCAACAACAACCACATCAACAGCAGCAGCAGAGAGGAGCCAACACGTTTCAAAAGAGACTGTTTAAAGGTATGTCTGCTAACAATTTTCCTAGCAAGAGATGTTTTTACTGTGGAAAAAATGGCCATTAGATTAAAGATTGTTATAAGAGGTAGACAGATGAAGCGAGGAATAAACAGAGAAAGCACAAAGGTTACTTTGTTGAGGATGATGAAGGCCATAGCCATGAAATTCGATTATTTATAGACGATTGTGCCTTTTCAGCTTCTAAGAGAGATGAGGACGGCATATGGTATGTCGATTCTGGTGCATCCTCACATATGACAAGTAAGAAGGAATGGTTTGAATTTCTGGAAGAAACTTCATGTGGGTCGAAAATTTATCTAGGAGATGATAGCGGATATGAGATCGAAGGGTATGGTGATATTCCGGTAAAGTTACCTAGCGGTGACATTAGACATCTTAAGAATGTATTGTATGTGTTCGGAATTAAGAAAAACTTGATCTCTGTATCTATGATCACTGATCAGGACGTGCAAGTTCAATTTTTCAAGACTCGCTGTGTCATAAAGGATAGCAAGATGGAAATTGTTGCAACAAGAGTGCGTGTGGGGAGCTTGTATAGACTAGATGTGAAAAGCATGCCATAGCAAGCCATGGTTGCAACAGGATCGATAGTCGAAAACCTCTGGCACCAGATATTCGGTCATCTTAATCTGCGAGACCTCATTCTACTTCAGAGAAGGTATGGTCGATGGACTCCCTGTTTTCCATAGTGTTCAGTTGGATTGTGATAGATGTGCATTAGGGAAAATGCATAGAAAAGAATTTCCATTGCATGTTAATAGAAAGGAAAGAGATATTCTAGAGCTGGTGCATACAGACATATGCAGACCTATGTAGACCAGGTCACTAGGTGGTGCATATTATTTCCTTTTATTTACTGATGATTGCACTAGATTCTCTTGGATATATTTTTTGAGTAAAAAGAGTCAGAAATTTCAGTATTTTAAAGAGTTTAAATCTATGGTAGAAAAACAGACAGGAAAATGCATAAAAATTCTTCGCTCAGATCAAGGGGGAGAATACAGGTTGGGAGAGTTCATGAATTTTTGCAGACATCATGGGATTGTTCAATAGTTTACAGTGCCTCACACACCACAACAGAATGGAGTGGCAGAACGAAAGAACATAACTCTTGTGGAGTGTGCAAGGAGAATGCTTCAAGGTAAGGGTCTATCAAATGGTTTTTGGGCAGAAGCCATTAACATTGCTGTCTATTTAAAGAATAGGAGTCCTACTAAATGTCTTGGCTTCAAAACCCCTTTTGAAGCATTATTTGGATTCAAACCAACAGTGAGTCATTTAAGAGTATTTGGGTCAAAATATTTTGCCCATATACCCAAGGTGGATAGAAAGAAGTTAGATCCTAAAGCCATGAAATGTATCTTTGTTGGATATGGCACTGAGTTTAAAGCATATAAGTTATTTAATCCTGTGACTCATAAGATATTTGCAAGCTGAGATGTGATATTTCTTGAACAGGTTGAGTAAGGAAAGGATGATAGTGATAATGATTGGCACATTCCATTATTAATGGAAGAAAACAGCGAGGATGATCAAAAGCAGGAGCAGAAAGAAGAAGAAGAAACAAGTGATGTAGTCAATGATGCGAGCCCGTATAAGTTTGAAGCAGACGGATTTGAGGTAAGTCCCCTACCAAGGAGATCAGGTAGGAAGACTCGATTACCATCCAGATTGAAAGACTATGCTTTAATGACAAATATTTTAAACATTATAGAACCCACAAATTATAAAGAAGCAAGCCAATCTGATGCATGAGAAAATTGAATCAATTATTAGAAACCATACTTGGGATTTAGTTGAACTGCCTGAAGGTAAAACACCCATAGGATGTAAATGGCTATATAAACCTAAAATAAATGCAGATGGGAGTATAGAAAAGCTTAAAGCTAGACTGGTAGCAAAGGGTTACTCACAACAAGAGGGAATATATTTCGATGACACCTTTGCTCCTGTAGCAAAATTAAACAACATTAGAATGCTAATTTCTTTAGCAACAAAACATAATTGGGAGCTACACCAGCTAGATGTTAAGTCTGCATTTTTGAATGGTGAGTTGAAAGAAGAAATTTATTTAGTTCAGCCTGAAGGGTTTGTTAAAAAGGGGCAGGAACATCTTGTTTGTAGATTGAAAAATTCATTATATGGTTTAAAACAAGCACCCAAGTCGTGGTATGAGAAGATCGATTCATTCTTTGTACAACATGGTTTTCATAGGAGCATGAATGATCCAAATTTGTATACCAAGTATAATAAACAGAGGCAAATTATTTTGATTTATTTGTATGTGGATGATATGATTATAACAAGGAATGCTAATAATCTGATCAAAGAAATCAAACGACAGATGTCACAAGTGTTTGAAATGAAAGATCTCGGAAATCTCCATTATTGTTTGGGATTGGAAGTATGGAGAGATTTTGGATAGACTTTTCTTACTCAAGGGAAGTATGCCAGAAGTCTGCTGGAAAAGTTCAGAATGGAGCAGTGTAGATCAGCAGCAACACCATTGTAGCAGAATCTAAAGTTGTATAGTGATGATGGCACTAAAGAGGTGGGTGCCACTATGTATAGACAACTAGTTGGGAGTCTGATATATACTACTACAACTAGACTAGATTTGGCATACTCTGTTAGTGTGTTGAGCGAGTTTATGTCTAAACCACTCGAAAGTCACTGGGTTGCAGCAAAAGCATGTTGAGGTATCTTAGTGGTACTAGTAATTATGGTATTTTATAAAGTGACACATCTGATGTTACTCTAGCAGGATTTTCAGATTCAGATTGGGTAGGTAACTTGGATGATCGAAGGTCTATCATAGGTTACGCATTCAGCATTGGATCCGGGGTCATAGCATGGAGCAGCAAAAAGCAAAGCATTGTAGCTTTATCTTCATGTGAAGCTGAGTACCAAGCATGGTGTGCAGCCACATGTGAAGCTATCTAGTTGAGAAGACTTCTTAATGATGCAGGAGAAGAACATAAAGAATCAACTACCATTAAAAGTGACAACCAGAGTACCATCAAACTAGCATACAATCCAATATTTCATAAAAATACCAAACACATCGATACTCAGTTCCATTTTGTTCGGGAGAAACTTCAGTCAAAGGAAATATTTGTTGAATATTGTAAAACTTGTGACAATATGGCTGACATATTTACTAAGCCTCTTGGGTGTATAAAGTTTGAGTTGTTTAGAAGGATGCTAGGAGTTTAGGGTAATCCTTTCTCCATTAAGGGAGAGAGTTGGAAATAATTAATATTATTTGTATATTAATGGAGAAATGGTTACATTGTTGTAACGTACCTCCTTAGTTTAGGATTAGTTCCTAGAATATAGGAGTCTAGTTACAACCTCCTACTTATTTTCTATGTACTTAAATATGTATCTTTCTGATTAATGAAGGTAGAGTGATCTCTCAGTTTGACTGCAGTCTCCAGTTGCAGTACTCACCTGTGAGCTGCAACTCCTTCTTTTTCAATTCCGAGTGTGTTTTTTTATCTCAACTCGGTGCAATAGATATTCCAAGGCCATTTCCTATCAATGTACGGTTTTCCTTTTTCGTTGTTCCTCTTCCTTGCATATAAAACAATATTGACATAGGTAGTCTTTAGAAAGTTTAACCTGAATATGGAACAATAAAATCAATTCCAAATAATAATTTAACTCTCCGACATCTTTGGATGTTTCTCCAATAATAATGGGCACAATACAATTATTGGATTACGAACAATAATTTATCCTTACGTTACATATTGTTTGGAAGATTTCATAAAATTACATTGTAGGATTCGTTTTTCTAGAAAAACTTAGTATTTGAAATCTCAAAATCAAAGGAAAAGAAGGAGAATGTGGGGCATCATCATCACACTTTTCAATTCTTACAGGGCCATTAATGTTCTTGAGGAACAAGGACTCTCGGAAGAAGTCGTAGTATTTTGGTGTTATGAAAAGATTTGTGGAATCACACACCAAAATATTCTTTAGGATCATTGACCATGCATTTCCAATGAATATTTTGTATCGAATATGGAGAACCATGGCATATTCCTTAACTATTTGTTCATAAGAATTGATCTTAAAAACTCAACATAGTATAAAATATGCATAAAAGGAAAAAATTAAAATTAGGTAAATTTTCACTTCAATTTTTTTTGCCATAGTTTTCCTTTTTCAATTGCATTTACAATTTTATGGATTTTGTGCGGTTGGTCGAGTCGATTATTTGATATTTTAATGTTTTCATCATGAGAGGGAATATGTTTATTTAGGAGTGGGAATTTCAAGTGAGATGTATTGAAGGAATTATTTTCAATTTAAATGAACTTTCCAATAAAAAATTTAAATTTTCTTTTGTAAGAAGATTCCATGTTCATGATATTTAAAGTCATTGTAAATAGATCAAATGCAAAAAAATTATTTTGAGTTTTCTATTGATGTTTATCTTGTTGATTTTGGTTCCCTTTAAATTATACAATATAAAGTAACACAATATACAAACTTAAATCATAATATTATTTTTTTTGTTTGTAAAGTTTTTTATGATCCTCTAGGTTTTGACCTATGGCTTGAAAAAGCTGTGACCCACGCGCATTTAAGCCATCAAAATCACCCGGGGATCACACTCGATCCGGGCCACACCATCCCTTTAGTTGACTAGATTTTTTTAGCATGTCTCCCTGCCCCCAAACACAAGGCACATCCACCCCCGTAAGGTTTGATCCTAGGTCGCCTTGTTGACGAGACCCATATGTTGTGCCATGGAAATGGTATGATTCTCCTACTCATTTCCTTAATAAATATTATGTTTTTAAGAGTTTTATCCTTAGTTTATAATGATTTGAGAAGAAAAGGATAATGAAAATTAGTTAGTAAGTAGTATAATTAATTTAATCATTTTAGATATTAGAAAGTATTAATGAGTAAATTTGTGTGCGTGATTGGTTTAATTGAACGATTGATGTTCTTTCACCACATTCTTCTATATTACTAATTATTATATACTAATTGTTTTGTGTTTAAGAATCATGTTCTTTTAATATTATTCTTCTATATTACTAATTATTACTTACTAATTATTTTTTGTAAGTAGCTTGAGTGGTCACGAATACAATTTGTTCTCTCATCCACCCCGGATTCAATTCGAAGGGACATGTTTGGCCCATTGTTACAAGGTTCGAAGAGTAGGTGACTATTGAGATAGATCTCACTCTAGCGGGGTCACTCAACCACTATTAGCATTATGGGAAAACCATTAGTACCATTCATTGTGGTTACATTTGGATATGCAATTGAAGCTTGAATATCTAGAATGTGAACTTGTAGCCAATCAATGCGTCGATTAGGATTGACACTTAGATCCAACCCTCCCACATAGGTGTAATTATGGTTGTGTATATTGGTGTATAAACAACAATGTAATCACAAGCACTATCATATCATTTTGGAGAACTTGAACCTTGATAGCGTGATCCAAAATTAAGAATAATAAAATTATTCATTTTTTTTCTCCATTTTCAAATAAATTCTTAAGATCATTAATATGAAAATTGGAGTAATATTTAAAATAAGTATTAAACTATTATTAAACAATCAAACTCATAAAAAATAATAAGATAACATCTAGTTCATCCACATAGGCTACGTTTTTCGAGTCTGGTTTAAACCATGAACTTCTTCATTAATTATCTTACAAAGTGAGCTTCTCCTTTTAGCAAAAGGGTTAAATTATTATCCCAATAAGTGGGTAGTTCTTGTTTACAAAAGGATAAAATATTTTCCCAATAAGGTGTTGGTTCTCTTTCACGAAGTTTTGATTTTTTTCACATCAAGTGGCCCATTCTCTCATAAGGGTCTTACAAAAACTCTCTCAAGTGAGGGGATTAACCAATCCAAGTAGTTGAATGGTTTAATGAGTCGAAGTATTAGAAGGGATTAATGAGTCCAAGCTTTACTATTTCCTCTCCAAAGACAGTTTAAATTGTTGAAAAATAAAGTTTAATGGATACCGGCTATCATAATTACTTATGAATATATATTATAGTTCTTTTTATGTTCATTAAGATATCTCATTTTAAAAATCAAACTAATAATTATGAAAGGAAAGTAGAAATCGAGTTGAAAACTTAACATATGTGACATCACATGTATAAGTGAGAGATGTGTGAGTGATAAGTGTGTGTAAAAATGAAAATGAAAATGTAATTTTACGAGTGATTTTAGGTTTTCCAAGAGATATGTTTCTTTTCAAATTAAATCAAGTTTCTTTGTAAATTAAAATTGGTGAATAAAAAACTTCTAGTGGGTCAAACCATGGAGTTGGGTTACACTTTTTGGCAAGAGAGAGCGTGTTTATGTGAAAAAAAATGGCTCATCGAGCCATTTTTAAAGCGCTCGATCGAGCTCTTCGAGCATTGAAAAAGTCAAACTAAATCTCAATTGAGCTCATGTGTAACCCCAGGTTAGGAGCTTGATTGAACCTTAAAGTTGGAAATTTTTAAAATTTATGCAAATATCAACAATGATATACAAAGTTTAAAATTTCAAGTATTTGAGAGTTAAAAAAAAATTAATTACTACTTACATTTGAATATGTAATTAATAATGGTGTAGATTAATTTCTCATTACATTTTTATTGTTTTGGTGTATAAAATTAAAAAAATGATTATATCCCACTTGCAATTGAAATTATAATATTCTTATATATGTAATTTGGTAACTTAAAAAAATAGCTTCTAATATAATTTAAATTTTCAATGTTATAATTTAAATAATAAATTTATTATAAATATAATTCAAATAATAAATTGATTAAAGATAATAAAATTTATCAATTTTATTTTAATAAATATTATAATTTTATATCAATAAGTGTAATGTGAATTTGACAATGCTCGAAATAATAATTAATGTAGTTGTAATAATTTGTAAGTTATAATTTTAATATAGTCCATGAAATGGTATTTGTAATTATAAATCTATAATAATATTATAAAATTTACATAAATTTAATGTATCGATTTGAAAAAAATATAATATATCATTTTTTTTCAATGATTAATGAGTAATATGTAATAGAAAAGGTTAGTGAGAATAGTTTAGTTTAGTTTGTTGTTTTTTTAAATTTATTTATTATAATTTGATTTATTTTTTATTGAAAATTTCCTATGTAAAAAAAATTATAAAATGATTAACTATAAAAATATGTTATATTTAAAATCAAAACAATAAATAATTTATCACTTTTAAGAATTTCAAATTTGAAAAAAGAAAAAATTAAAATATTTATAGAAAATTATCTATTTGTTATTATAATTATTTTCTTGGTAAAATCAAATAAAATTTGGATTTATAATTAGGAAAATTAAAGTTTAGAATATGTTTGAATATTTATAAAAAATATTTTTATAGAATAAATAATTGTTCTAATTCACTTAAAGACAACTATATGTGAATGATAGGTCATCAAGCTGAATCGCGCCTTTGTTTAACCACATTAGGGGTTCGATCGAGGGTTTCTTAAACCCCCGATCGATTTATTTGAAATTTTATTTCAAACACTCGATCTAGCGTTTTAACCACTTGATCGAGTTGTTGAGGGCCTAAAATGTAGAGTTTTAGCTCATCTTCAATAGATTTCTCCACAACACCATTTTTGTTCCGCAACACCATTTTGTACCCTAGCGAGAATCCACGCGAAATTTGTCCTTGGTCGAGTTTATCATGTTGGATTCGAGGAATGAACCCTCTACCCAATTACATATGAGTTTAACATTTTCGAATTCATATGATGTTTTTTTTATCTTATTTGTTTTAAAACAATGATTGAAACTTTTTTAGATAGGTCGATTAAAAAAATCAATAATATAAAATATACGAAACTAAAAAATTTCAAAAAATACAAATATCTTCGTTTATCGAGTCTTATTCAAGAGTGTACTCTTGGTTTTTTTTGATTTCTTTAAATAGCATAAAAAAAATCTTACACGAACACTTGTGTCTACAAAATGTAATTGAAATATTACTTTGCCAACTTCGAAAAAAAAATGACATAAAAATATTTTTTTTAATATGAAAAAATTAGTTCTCCGTGTAGATCATGCTTATATATATTAAAAATTACACATTTTTACTAAGGTATGCTACATGAACACACACACACCTCTTAAGATTTGCGAAAATTTGCAAGGACAAGCATGCCATTCAATAGAAAATTGACATATTAAACGACACAATTTTTTTTCAAAAAAATGTCATTAAGAAAACAAGATAATTCTCCACGGATTGTCTTTTTTACTCCGAATCAAAATTCACAATGCTTATAAGAGTTTTAAGGGCTTCAATTTGATAAAGAGTAAATTTTGAAATTTCCTAACTCATCTTCATGCATTCACCCTAGTAAGTTTCCACATTTACATTTTAATTACTCATATTCGTTGAAGTGTTGAAGAACACATAATTGAATATGAGCTATGATTTTATTGATTCCTTTATTTTATTTCTTCTAATTTAAAATTTGATTTTCGTTCATGTCTTTAGATAGTATTATAAATACATCAAGGATTATGAATACCAACCATAGCTACATTCTTCAACATAAATAGTTCTTCATTTGAGAATTACCTCATCATATTAAGGCAAAAAATAACTCTCAAGATCTCACAAATTAGGATCTTGCACTACTCAAAAGATTGGTTTGGGGAAATGTTTCAACCATGCCCATGAGAATCTCTACTCTCCATGAAAATCTATTTTTTTCGATGAATATCTCAACTCCCTCTTTAGACTAGAAAACAAAATCCATGAATATGTCGGCTCTACCTTGAAACTAAGAAATCATAATTCTATGTAGCTTTTCCACCAATTCTACATAGTTCTCATATTTGTATTTGTTTCATATTAAAAAAAAACACTTAATGCATGAGCACCTAAGCTCAAAAGAAGTTTTAATCAAAATATAGATATGTATTAGCTAGAAGAATTTGATGAAAGCTGGGTGCAATATTGAAGATATTAATGCCGGTTTGTTATCGTTCTCACGTAATTTTTTTTGATGAAAGCGGTGCAATATTGAAGCTATTAATGCCACTGCATTTTCGATCTCACTTAAAAAAATTTAAGCTTGGGACTACTTGGTTCGATAGATTTATGGGAATTTGTCCATGAAAATTCTATAAGTTCCCAAGATAAGAGTAGAGGTGAATTAGCATTGCTTCTTATTATATCGATTCCGGATAAAAACATTTTGTCTAGTATTTTATATGAATTTGGTGAAATATACGATGCAAAAGTATTTTGGGATGTTGTTGAAATAAAGTATAGTGAGAAAGTCGATGAAGACTAATATCTAAATAAAGATGTAGAGATTGCGAGAGAGAAAAGTTTTGTAGGACTCAATAATAATTGAAGAACTAGAGGTGGTACATCCAACAACTATGGTTGTTGTTTTTAAAGAGGAATTTGCAACAAAAAATAACTCAAATTAGGATTGAGTGAATCTCATGAATACTAGTGTGCATATTTTTACACACATGACAAAGCAATAAAACTTGAAGAAATTGAAAGCATTGAGAAAAAGTACAATCCCCAAGAACTTGCGAAATGTTGACTACAAAGAATGTTAGCCCATAATCAAGAAAGGAGAAGCTCCACAACTACTTGTATGGAAAGAAATGTGAAGATGAAATTTCACAAGAAAATTAACAAGCATGGACCCTTTGGCAAGAATAAAAAAATGAAATTCTCGTTATCAAGTTTTTTTTATGTACTACTGTAAGCCTAGATGAGACCGAGACTAGCAGGCACGTTAACATTTAGTTCATGATTAATGTGAGGTGTTAGAGTATTAATCATGACATCGTCCATGACTATTCATGTGACGAAAAAACCCCGTGTATATGACGACGATTTCAATGTAAGTTGGCAGTGAGTCGGTAAGACATGAATTTCAGTCTGGCGGAGATCACTTCTGATTCTCCGGCTCATGGATGTATAAATAATTGTGATGAGTAATGAAATAAATAAGCTCATTTGATGAGTCTTCAGTTTTCTGTCAGACTAGCCTTCATAGAGATGATCTGGTCCAACCAATGAAAGGATATCTAGAGAGAATGAGCCTATTATCCAGTCGATTGCCACTTTTGAATTCCCAAAAAATGTCGATCTCTTCCATCACGATCCAAATAGCACAAGTAAATATTCCCCAAAAGACGATTAGCTCACCTCGAATATTATCGCCAGAGCTAGGCACGGGAAAGTGAGGAATTGTGATATCCCTTTACTGTTTTTTAAATTTAATATTTATGAAAGCTCTATTAAGATTATGAGCAATATTCTAGGTTTTGTTTTTTGAATCACATTCATTGTTGTTGTTTTTACCTTTCGTTGGGGAAGGAATTATGAGTTTTTTTCTAATTATTTTATTTTAAAATGATTTAAAAAAAATCACAATAATATTTCTATATTCAATTATATTTGGAATTATGAGTTTTTTTCTAATTATTTTATTTTAAAAATGATTTTTAAAAAAATCATAATAATATTTCTATATTCAATTATATTAAAAAATATATATACTTTTTAAGCACTTTTTATCTTTTTTCACTTTTATGAATAATCATCTATGCTTACACATTTTTAATTATATATATGAAGGTGGAAGCATTATCGTGGCTTTGTACAGAATTTCTTGCTTGCATGAATGAGCAAGTGGCCCAAATTAATGGAAGGGTATCCTGAACAGAGCTGAGCTATGTTCCACTTTTTTCAAGATTTCACATATGAGTTTACCATTAATTTTCTTGAAGATCTCACACTGATCTTAAGTATTTAATTTGGTCTATGCATTCGAAAACAACAACCATCAACTCAGTGCAATATATATTCCAAGGCTATTTCCTATCAATGTACAATTTTCATTTTCCGTTGTTCCTCAGCCTTGCATAAAAAAACAATATTGACATAGGTAGTCTTTAGAAAGTTTAACCTGAATACGGAAGGTACATAAATATGAACATAATTAGAGCAATCATATTAATAAATGTGATAGATATAAGTGAGTGTCTATCATTTTATAAATCATAAAATATAATTATTCATTTCATAAACCTAGATATTTACATAATAGTTTTTGCTTGCCAAATTTATGCAGTTGTATTTTCTTCTCAGATTAGTTGAATTGACAATTTAATGCCTTACTCTTCTAAATAGTGAAATTGACGAGTTAGTGGTTGAATTTTTTTTACCAAAAATAAGAGAATTTGGCCAATACCTACACTTACATGATAAGATTTGTTATTTGACAATTTGATATGCGAGAGTTAAGGGTTGAAAAGATTTTTTGCAAAAAGAAGAGAATGTGGTTAACCAATATGTTTTAAGCTTTATACAATTTTTAATATAATTATTATTAATTATTACAAATATGATGGAAATTTAAAATATACAATTGTATTCACAAATCAAGGGTTACTATTTACATAATAGTTTTTTGTTTGCCAAATTTATGCAGACTTCTCGCATTAGTTGAATTGACGAGTTTAATGCCTTACTCTTCTAAATAGTGAAATAGTGAAATTGAAGAGTTAGTGGTTGAAATTTTTTTTACCAAAAAGAAGAGAATTTGGCCAATAAGTACACTTACATGATAAGATTTGTTATTTGACAATTTGATATGCAGAGTTAAGGGTTGAAAAGGTTTTTGCAAAAAAGAAGAGAATGTGGTTAACCAATATGCTTTAAGCTTTACACAATTTTAATATAATTATTACAAATATGGTGGAAATTTAGAATATGCAATAATATTTGTTGGAACACCTAATCCTACATGGGTAGGTGTGGAATGCAAAAAGTCACAATGGAGTCCAAGTGACCTTGGAATATGAAACCAAGAGTCACACCATTGTACTATAAATGTACATCTTTGTATAATGGAAAATAAGAAAGCCTCACACTTATCCTTCATTGTGTTGAGTCTCTTGTGTGTGTGTGTTATTCTTCCTCATACACCATGTGTGTGCTTCAACATGGTGTTTAACATGGTATCGAGCGGGCGATTCACTGTCCCTGCTCCAAATTGAGTGAGCCATTGGTGTTTATGGCCTATGCATATCCGCAAAATTCTTGACGTTTTTGCGGCATTTAGAGATTTTTTTGCAGCGAGTTGTTTTGAAGAGGAGCGACATTCGAAAATTGGCGGCATTGGTTTTGAAGAAAGACAAAGACCTTGCCCATCCGAAGGTTTTCATTCTCATTTTTTCTGCAATTTCTATTAATTTCTGCATTGAAAAGTTGCTTTGGAAAACACTCGTTTAAAGAGGGTTTCGAAGTAGAAGTTTCGGCTTTTTTAATGGAAAAGAATTTTGAGTTTTTCTATCGCTCGAGCTATTGGAAAAAATTTCGGGTTTTCTTGCTAAAATTTTTCCGGGAGAATTTCGCATTTTTAAAGACCATTTTCCCCGGAAAAAATTTCGAAGTTTTATTGGCAATCTCTCGCAAATTTTTTTGTGGTGTATTACTACTTGAAATCTCGCATTTCTCAAGAAATTTCCCTGCTGTCGCTTCAAAGTTTTGAGTCTCGAGTGTTATTCATCTACTCGCTGGAAGAAAATCTACACTTTCGTTCTTCTCTGTTTGTTTTAAAAAAAAACAAAAAAAAACAGAAACAATAGAGAGAGAGAGGAGAGAGAGAAGATTTGAACCGCAGTAAAAGAGGAATGATATGTGAGCGAGAATTGAAGAAATGACATGGACTATACATATAGAAGAAGAAAGTGAAATTTGACATTGTGTGATTTTTTGACATGAGAGTGATTTTTTGAAGATTTTTACATGAGAAGACAAGTTTGCCATCATTTGAATAGCTCTTTGAAGGAAATTTCGAGTTTGCTTTAAAGGCCCCTTGCACTAGTGTTTCAAATTTGCACATATTTTGCAGAGATATGTATTGAGCTAACATTGTATTTTGAGTGGAATTTGCCTCTTCATTCAAGATTTGAAGTGTATTTGAGTTGTTGGATTGTTGATTACCCTCCATCATTTGAGGAGCAGCATTTTGTGCTTTCAAAATTCTTTTGAGTCATTTGTATTTGTTGTTGAATCACATTGTAAACGGGTGCATTTTCGGTTGTAGCTGACACCCTTTCATTTTTGAGCCTAAGTTGCTTTGAAATGGCCAAAATCAATGAGGTATTAGTGTTGTTGAATGACCTCATTCATTCAAATGTTCATGATATGATAAAAAATGAGCAAGGATGCTCTATGTAACATTCGAGTTGTTTGCTAGATGCACAAGAGAAGATTGAGTTTTTGCGAGCTTGGAATCTCGGCTTTCAAGAAGAAGAACTTCAGAGAAAGAGTCACCATTTCGAACCTCGTTTCTCGTTCGGAAGATTGAGAAAGACTCCCATCAACATCAAGTCGAAAAGTTGCAATTGATCCACATTCGACGGATGTACATGCGGATGTAGCAGCTTCAACTCGCACTTCTCAAGCCCATCATCGGACCTCGGGAAGAGCTTGTCCACAACAAGCACCGAACCGGTCTTGGATATGACAAGGATGTGTCCTCTCATATTCCGGACTACACCAAGCCCATCATAATTCGCAGTGTCGAATTCTTGTATGACGAGTTCACTTGCGAGCTTTGTTCCGGATCTCGCTCCACAACAACAACATTAGATTGAGAAATGCCAACACTTTGTGATCGAGTTGGCCATATGAAAGATCACTGTTTTGATCTTCATCCATGCAAGCACCGTGGTCGGCACACCCATTCTTCGGACGGATGCTTCGGACACAAGTCTCCCTGCAAGAACAAAGATTCATCTTGGATGGATCGCTTCTTGGCAATGGGCATCAACAACCAAGAAGATGTTTATGACACATGTTAGAACTTGTTCATGGATATTGAACAAACTTGCAGTTGAGTTTTTCGCCATCATCTCACCTTGTCCACCCGACAGGGGGAAAATGGTGGTCATGTACAAGCTTCGACGACGGATCAAGCGATCCCGAGCCACAATCTCTCATTCCGGATTCGCAGTTGCGACGAGTTCAAGCGAGCCCGAGCCACAATTCGTCATTCCGGATTCGAGATGTAGCCAGGGAGACACGGATGCCCATGAGCATACCTTCGGTTGGTGGATAACCTAAAACCATCATCTTTGGTTGGTGGATAACCTAAAACCATCATTTTCGGTTGGTGGATAACCTAAAACCATCATCTTTGGTTGGTGGACAACCTAAAACCACCCACGGGGTAGTAGACCTCCCTTCTTTTAGGTCGAAGGTCTCCCTTTTTTATGAGGGACAATTCCTCTAGCGTAAGCTTTCAGCTTCTTGCCGGTTTTGGAAGAGTTCCGGAAGCGCAACAAGTTTTGCGTTCCGGTGTTTTGTGGTCATCCTAAAACCACCTCTTTTTTTCCAACATTTCGTAGAGTTGATTCGACTAAGTGTCTGCCATGCTTACTTTGCAGATTTGTATTACAACTCTTTTCTTGGACTCACACATACCCCTTCGGATTAAGGGGGGATGTTGGAACACCTAATCCTACATGGGTAGGTGTGGAATGCAAAAAGTCACAATGGAGTCCAAGTGACCTTGGAATATGAAACCAAGAGTCACACCATTGTACTATAAATGTACATCTTTGTATAATGGAAAATAAGAAAGCCTCACGCTTATCCTTCATTGTGTTGAGTCTCTTGTGTGTGTGTGTTATTCTTCCTCATACACCATGTGTGTGCTTCAACATGGTGTTTAACAATATTCACAATTGTATTCATAAATCAAGGGTTAATATTTATCTCCAAATTAGTTATGCTCTCTTCATTAATTGAATAAAGAAAATGTCATATCAACACAACACATGTCATATTGGGCACGTGGTATTGATAAGCCATGATATTGGAGGAGTTGTTTACAAGTTACTAATTTCCACTATAAGGGGGGACATTTTAAGTATATTGTTCCATAATTTTTAAAATGTATATGTAATAATTCATGTATTAATTCTTTCATAATTATTATTAATAATAATTTAAAATAAAGTTATAATTTAATTAACTTTAATGTCTAAATGTGGACAAGGTGAGATGTATAATGGGGTAAGCGTTATGCTTGTGCTAGTTGTATTACATAAATGTGAAAATATAACTTGATAATTCTACGAATAATTAATTTCTATTTGATAATTTGCATGTAATTTCATAATTGTATTAGGTCAATGTGAAAAGATAAATATGTATTCACATTTTTCCATCTCGTTATGTGACGACTTGTACGGTAATTACATTATTTTATTGGGCATACCATTCTCCGATGTCGAAAATATGACAAGAATATGTTAGCATCTTTCATTTGTGACCCTAAGATACAAATTAATCTTCCTAACTCCAAATATTTATTTCGTATTAATAAATAAAATGTATAAATATATTAGTGAAAGCATGTTATTACTAATTATTACTTACTAACTATTACTTAATGATATTTACATGTATATTTACTAGCATACCCTAGGAAATGAATCTCGAATAGTTCAATTATTAAAAATGGGAGGATTTGTGTAAATTTAATGTATATTTAAAAATTATAGGATTTGTTTATTTTTGAAAAAAAATAAATTCAAAAGATCTTTTAGTGAGGTAAATGTGAATCCATATAAAATCAAAGGATGCAACCCAAGAGTTCTTGATTTACCCATTTTTCATTAAGCTAATTCAAATCCTTGTTTCTAATGGAGCTTGCAAGAATAATAAAATAATGACATATAAAGGAGAATCTTTCAACGACTATTGAGGTACAAGAGGATATATAATCATTATGTATAGTGACATTTTCATGGGCCAATATTACAATTTCATGGGGAGATTCAAGGTGGGAGCATGGATCTAGGTTACACTTTTTGGCAAGAGAGGGCACATTTTGGGTGAAAAACAACAACTCAATCAAGTAATATTTGGATCCCTCGATAGAGTTGTTTGAGGTCCTAAATAATGTAACCTCGAGGTTATTTAGGAGTTCAATCGATCTAGTGGCTCGATTGATCAATAGGCTCGATCAAGCCTTAAATATCGTTCGAGATACGATTTTGATCAAGACTTAAAGCTAGATCGAGCCTTAAAGCTAGATCGAGCCTTTATTTAACCACATTAAGGGCTCGATCGAGGGTTTCTTAAACCATCGGTTGAGATATTTGAATTTAAAAAATCAAGTGCATGATCAAGTGTTTTAAGTGCTCAATCGAGCTCCTAAGGTACTAAAAATCACGAAAATCGTAGCACCCATTATGCAAATTTTTGTGTAACCCCATTTTGTATCGTAGCGAAATTAGGGAAAAATTTGTCCTTAAGTGGTGGATTTGATCATGTTGGATTCATGAATAAATCATATATCCAATGGAATATGAGTTTAGCACTTTCGAATTCATATGATATTTTTCATCTAATTTCTTTTAAATATAATATACACAACGAAAAAAATTTCAAAAAAAATCACCATTTTCATTTACGAGTGCTCTTTAAAAGGGTACACTTAATTTTTTAAATTTGTTTAGAAAGTTGAAAAAAAATATTACGTGAATATGTGTCTCCAAAATTCAATTGAAATATTACTTCACCAACTTCGAAAAAAAATAATATTTGCATATAAAATAATTTTTTTAATACGAAAACATAGTTCTCTTTGAGTAGATCATGCTAATATTTAAAATTACACATTTTAAACTTAGTTATGCTACGTTAACACACACATACCTATTAAGATGGGCAGAAATGTGCAAAGGCAAGTATTACATTTAATGGAATATTGCACTACAAGAAAAAAAGGACATTGGTGAGGGTCATGCTTGTGACGCGACCTTTAAGGTTTGTCGCCAATGTCACATATGGTGACGGTCTTTCTAAAAAAGCGTCGCGCGTAAAGTGTATATAGTGATGGTCCTTTAAGGTTCGTCACCAAATCCATTTTCATTGAAACTTTTGGTGAGGGTCGTTAAAGGCCCATCACTAATTCTCTCTTTGGTGACACTTCTAGTGACAAACTTTTAATGACACTCATCAATTCTCTTTTTTGTTAATTTTAGTGACGCGTAAAAAAATGTTTGTCATAATTGATCATTCCAATGATTTTTTGATGACTCTATGTGCACCGTTAATATATTTTTTGTCAAAATTTAATGATTTAAGACCATTATTGTGGAGACTTTTTTATAATATGTCCAATGCCATAATGGCTTAGAGTCGATCAATTTGTTAAGAACTAATTAGTGTGTATCATTTCCCTCAAGTAATGACTAGTCGAATAGAGTTTTCCTATGAGTCAACACATGATTCATATCTATTAAGTTTATTATCTAGCAAATTCCCTTTAGATAAAGTTCCACTACCGTGTGTAGGAAATATATTATTTAATAGTTAATCAAACTATGCCAATTCTATTAATGAGAAATACCTAACACTCCTCAATAATCTAGACACACCCTTAAATTAATGCTTTGGCACACACTAACATTTCTTAGCCTCTCACATGTCTTGGAAAATCTTTGTACCTAAACCATGTTGTCATGACACTGACGCCCAAGTACATGGTGGCATGCACTAGCACAACATACAACTCTCCTAGCATGTGTTGGTATGCATGTAGTCCTTATCATGTCATGTAACACCTTGGTTGCATGCATTGACATACATTATCACTTGGCACACAATGCCACTTGGAATGTATTGGGACCTATTATTAGTGTGCCTAGCATGCCCCTTTTGAAAAAGAGAAAGTCCCGACTTATTAACCCTATTATGTGTTCATTTCCTTGAGTTTTAGCTTGGTTCTTCCTTTTATTTCCTTGATACTTCTTGACACATATTGACATACCCACGACACCCTACACATGCTTAGAACCTAGCATGTATTGGCATATCTTGGCACTATTTCGCACATATAATTAGCACACCCTGGAACTCCCTAGCACACTTTCAAACTTCTTGACATGCCTTGATATTCCCTAGCATTCCT
Source organism: Pinus albicaulis (assembly GCA_034641835.2). Classification (NCBI taxonomy): domain Eukaryota; kingdom Viridiplantae; phylum Streptophyta; class Pinopsida; order Pinales; family Pinaceae; genus Pinus; species Pinus albicaulis. The sequence continues at coordinate 41,217 of JAXQQM020077727.1, forward strand.
TATCAATGCTTAGAATACCATGTCACTCCCTCCTTGGCATGACAACTAGCACTCATTAACACTAGTCCCCGACACACGTTCCTCATATTCAATAAATTCCATGAATTTTGACCTAGTGCTCCCTTAATGTTTTTTCCCTAGTACTCCTTAACACTCCTCAACATGCATTAGCACTCTCTAGTTGATCCAGGTAAATTTTTGCTACCCTTTTTAACAAATACCTTTTGCTTCGATTGATGTATTAGAATTAAAATTTATCAAAAGAATTAATGAACACATGCGAGATATAATCAAGAGGGACACATGTCAAGACGTTTAATAACTGAGTGTGGACTACGTCTCCGAGCCTCGGTGTCTCGATGGTGTTGGCCGCTTCATTCGGTGTTGTAATTGGTGATGATGTACATGGACGTTGTTTACTTTTCATACAAGGAAATGAGCCCTCAACACGCGTGGCAAAGTCTCTCCACGAGACGTTCAGCTCACTGAGGAACTCTCACTCATACGGACCTCCTATCGGCATGCCAACCTCATACATGGTGACAAAGAGTATCCCGCTATCAAGGCAACAAAGAGATCTCATAACATAAATCACCATCCATGATAAATACATACCACATCAAATAAACATAAATATTCTCGCATCATACATCAAGCGAGGAATCAACAACAAAAAATAAACATAAAGATTCCGCATCATACATCAAGCAAGAGAATCGACACGACATAAAACATCCTACAAAAATAATCAATGAAGTACATGGAAAACAACACTTCATATACCCCAACTATGATGCTGGGCTGAAGAATAGGCTACTCAATCGCCGGATCCGAATGCACCATCGAAAACGTGGCGTCGAATGGCAAGAAATCGACTATCCACATGTCGAAATTCGACACTCGTCATCCCATTCTAGAAAAATGGCTGAAAATTTGAGACTTCTATTGCAGTAAAATGACACTGCCACGTGATTGGTGCAGGGTTTGATACCCGCCCGATCCGTGCTATTTCACCGTGATTCGAGGTGGGGTCTCTCGGTCAACGGAACCCCCCTCATGTTGATAATATGGTAACAGAGTTGGGGAGGGCGCGGGGTCATGGGCTCGCCCCTATTTTTATATTTTAATTTGTTTGTTATATTTTGGTTGGGGGGCGCGGGAGGGGGAGGGGGCGGGCGAGGGGCGGGGTCATGGCCCGCCCCTCCAATATTATATTTTTTTATTTAATATAAAATAACCACACATTTTTTAAATTATTCGATTTTAGGGGTTAGAGGGACGTTTTTATCCGTCCTAGAAATCTTTCCCGGATTCGGCCTTTAGCTGGCAGTAATCCGACCACCGAAATCTACAAAATTGCACCTTCTTTAACCTCGCCATGTCACCTAGTCAACCCCGGGACATTGGATGCCTCTAACTTTCGTATACGAGCTCGCTTGATGAACTCGTTCGCACCACCGCGATTAGGTCGACGAGATATTCAACTTGAAAGCCGAGTTCGCCACATTTATGGCACTTTGATTTTTGAGCTTTCATAAGCCCTCTTTGTCCTATGTGTGTCTTTGGAGCCACCTGGATCATTCCTCCCCACCGAGGAGCTTTTGGTCTTCCAAAATCATTAACAATAATCTACAACTACTCGTGTACAATGTACGCAACACAAATGTTCGAAAAAAAGGTCACGCTTCCTTCTCCTTCACCTTTTTTTCTTCAGAGCCATAAGCGATGAACCAACACCTACATCCTCTAAAAACCTGTAGTACAATTTCTTGCAAATTACATGCTCAAATATGGTCACCTAATGACCCAAGCATCCCATACTTGCCACAAGTTTATAACACATACTCGCTGGTCAAGCTTACAACAAAATGGAATCAATAATACCCCAACTATCAATACAAGGCCAGTAGAAATCATTGTCGCATTGCAAGTGATGGAAAAAACACATCATCACTTTTACAAAAGAAATGCAACACATGATTTACAAAACACATCCATGACACACTACCATATCTAGGAAAACCATATTTTTCCCAATAAAGAGGACCACCATGAATGTGGTGGATTCATTTGTCGACCAACTATTCCAAGCTGGTTCATGCACCGACGCTTCACCCATAAGTTTCTCTAGATGGAGCCTCGAACATGTGGATATTTGATGACCACTTTGGTTGCAATGACCGCAAAAGGTTTTCTTCCTCCAAAAGCTCGCTTAACTAGTTTCTTTCCCTGCTATGGAGAAGGATTTCCATGCCTCATCCTCCTTTGTGTTGCCATTCTTTTCCAACACTCGGCGATGACATGGTTATGTAAACCACAAGAATGACAAGTTTTCTTATACCATTATTTACATTCATGATTAGCAACATGCTTATAATCAAAATTAACTTGCGAATATCAAGACTTATTATACCTTTCCTAGTGATCTTTGGTGCGATCATGGTGATGGGACATTATCTCAAATCTTCTATTGCGACATGCACTTTCATGGGATGATGGTGAAGTGTTCCAATCATTCTTTTCCCCCCGATGAGTTCAACAATGTATGTTTTTCTTTGATGTCATTATGGTGATGAGAGCTTGCCTCAGATCCCTCTCGTGAATATCGATTCTATATCATACATCGAGCGAGAATCAACAAGCGAAAATAAACATAAAGATTCTCGCATCATACATCAAGCGGGGATCGACACGACATAAATCATCCTACAACAATAATCAATTAAGTACATGGAAACACTTCATATACCCCCAACTCGATCGTCAGGCTAAAGAATAGGTTGCTTAATTGCTTGATTTGATTGCACTATCGAAAACGTGGCATCGAATGGCAAGAAATCGACCGTCCACATGATGAAATCCGACACCGTCACCCCATTATGGAAAATGGCTAAAAAAATTGAGACTTCTATTACGTAAACTAACACCGCCATCGTACTCGTGTCACCGAGAGGTATAAAATCCATATAAAATTTGTCCAATTTGGACACTAGGAAATTTTGGCCCCTCCGGAAATAATGCTCAATTAGGGTTCCAATGCCCGTGCATCCGGCTCATGGTTTCGCCTACAATAAAATAATCTGTCTCGAACTCGTGTACCCACTCCAACCTCTGCCCGGGCGCACTATGTGAATGCATGTTTTTATATAATATTGCGAGCGGACTTAACCACGAAGGCACCAATGGTGCAGTGGTAAATGTGGCAATTGTTTGAGGGGAGGTCGAGGGATCAAATCCCGCCTCCCCATTTTGGTCATATTGTTTTATATCCATTGTGATGGGACCGTTGCATGGAGGCGGGCCAGCCCACGTGGTCAGCGCGGGTTCGTTACTCAGCCGGTCCGGTGCTATTTCACCGTGATTCGGGGCGGGGTCTGCGCGGTCAACGGAACCCCCCCCATGTTAATAATATGGGAGTTGGGGAGGGGGGCGGGGGTCATGGGACTCGCCCCTATTTTTATATTTTAATTTGTTTGTTATATTTTGGTTTGAGAGCGGTGGGTCATGGCCCACCCCTCCAAAATTATATATTTTTTATTTAATATAAAACAACCACACATTTTTAAATTATTCAATTTTAGGCATTAGAGGATGTTTTATCTCGTTCTACAAATTTTCCCCGGATTCGCGCCGAGCCGGCTAGAATTCGACCACTCGGAATATGCAAAATTGTGCCTTCTTTAACATGCCATGTCACCTAGTCAAACCTAGAACTTTGAGTCGCCTCTAAATTTCACATACGAGCTCATTTTGATGAAACATTCACACCGACGCTGCGATCGGATCGATGAGATCTTCAACTTGAAACTAAGTTTTCCATGTTTTGACCACTTTCGATTTTTGGGCTTTCATAAGCCCTCTTTGTCATGTGTGTCTCTCGGAGCCACCTGGATCACTAGAACACCTTAGCACTCTTCAACACGCCCTTCCACTTCATAACATGCATAACACTCCCTAACACATATTAGCGCTTGGCACGTGTTGGCACTTGGAAATTCTTAGCATGTATGGAATACGTTGAGATGCCTTAGTATGCTTTGGCATGGTTTAATATTAAATTTATTTGAGATCAATTATTGGAAAGTAGATGAGAAGCAACAAAGGAGTACTTGGCACTTATAATGCACTAAGACTTTGCACTTGGCACCTATTGGCACCTATTGGCACTTAGTGTTGGTGTGCCTAGCATGCCCTCTTGGAAAAGGTAAATTGATGACTTATTAACCCTCTTATGTGTTCATTTACTTGTAGTTTAACTTGTTTCTCCCTTTTGTTTCCTTGGCAGGTCCCCTCGCACGCATTGAAACACCCTTGCACATCTTGGCATGCTTTATCACTTGGCACATCTTAGCATGTTTGACATTCCTTCTACACTATCCGGCACACATCTTGGCATTCCATAGCACTCCTTGGCACTCATGTCCTCACGAGCTAGCCTTTACATTTTTTCACGACTTCTGAACCCAATCAAGTCCTTGGCTACTGCTAGTTCATGTGACAACATTGGCTCGCTTCAACTGCAACAACTTGACTAATTTGTAATGCCCCACTTGATCCCATAAGGCAACTTTTGATTAGCTTTTGATTAATATGTAAATAATAACTTATAATCTTTGAGTAATATCTACACTTGTGAAATTGTACTTTTATTTTATTTTTTACTGGTGTGACCTTTATTATTTAATTCATTTCTAATATGTCTTCTCAAATCAAATCTTAGATGAGGTATGGCCTTCCCTCATTTAATTCTAAAATCAAATATCTATATTTTGTACATCCAATATGTCATCTCAATTTAACTTGTAGATAAGGTACTGGCCTTCCCTCATTTAATTCTAAAATCAAATATCTAGATTTTGTACATCCAATATTTCATCTCAATTTAACTTGTAGATAAGGTATGGCCTTCCCTCATTTAATTCTAAAATCAAATATCTAGATTTTGTACATCCAATATGTCATCTCAATTTACATTTTGGTCTTCTCCCATTTATTTTTGAATAAAATATCTATATATGGTAGGAAATTCAATGTTAATAAATGAGAAGGATGGGGGGTAGTCATGAAATTAATGGCAAGTAGTTGAAGTGGATGAGAGGAAGAGGGGGATATTTTGGCCTTGTTTGGCCTTGTGGAGATTTTGGTCTTATTTGGCCTTTGGAGATTTTGGTCTTGTTTGGCCTTGGGGGATTTTGGCCTTGTTTGGCATTGTGGAGGATTTTTGGTCTGTTGTGGCATGGAGGATTCTTGGCCTTGTTTTGGAATTGAGAGGATTCTTGGTCCCTTTGTTTTGGCATTGAGGAGGATTCTCGGTCGTGTTTGGAGTTGGAGGGTGTTTATTCCCACTTGGACACACTACACTTTGGTTGGACTTGGGCTTGGAAGCCTATGGAGGTTCCTTGGGCTAGGAATTTATTCCTAGTTGGGTACAGGGAGGTAAATCTAGTTGGGTAGTCCAGCGGAGCATCTCAACAAAAGTGAGGTGCATCTCAACCAAGCAGTAATACATGTATTCTTCGATTGCTAATTACTTATATAAATTGTTGGAAAAAGAAAAGAAATGAAATTGTTTAATATGTCGTAAATAAATTTACTTGTATATTGTCATCAAATAAATGTTGAAGATAGAAATATTTTATTATCTTTCATGTTGTGTTTAATTTAAATGATATATTTAGTTTAGCTAGAAATCCTAGATTAGGTCTTCACATATGGTATCGGAGCTAAGTTGCAGCCCTCGAGGCCTATGAGCCCTAGCATGCATATTTGTTGAAGTCTATTACGAGTTGAAGTATTAAAACTTATTCCTAGATTGATACCAAATATTTTATCACTACTATATTTATATACTAAAAACAAGTGCTCATTCCTACCTATACGAGATGTTCAAAATAATATAAAATTTGTTTTCTTCCAACATGAAGTGGAAATGTTAAATTCTCAAGTCATTATCTAATTTAGATAAATGCGAAGGTTTTATAATATTTGAACCTGCGGGTCACAATCCACAAGATTATAGGATGAAGAAAAAACATTTAAGTTCGATTATCCTGAAGTTAATTAACATGTGGAGTAGTTCCTATTTTAGAAATATTATGGCATCTATGGCAAGTAAACTTATTTTAAAAAGAGGGTTTGTCACAGGCGAATTCAAACTTGGAAATCAATTTGCAAGAGCGAGAAAATTTATATCATACTTTATACTTGCATCAAAAATTATTTATTTTTTTCACAAATAGAATTTTATTTGGATGAATTCTCATTGATTTTTAATTGGATTGATATAAAAATTAGATTAAATTCGTTAAATATTAAATTTATTAAATGTTAAATATTTACACTTGACATTTACCTTATATTGAATTTAAAATAAAATAAAATATTTAAACCGAGTGCCCAAATTAGTGTGAGAGCGGTTTATGCTTGTATTGAAAGCTGCAAATTGGTTTTTTTTGCACGATTTGCAATTAAAACCTAGTCCTCACCTCCTTTCCATTCTCATTGGAAAATAAAACCCAATGGGAGATTATAATTCTCATATAACCCATTGAAGCGAGGTTCGAGGTTGGCCCCGACTATACCTTTTCCTCCCTCGTGATTTTTTTTTCTTCACACTCCCGGCTTCTTCCGGCCGACCATTAATTGGTTCCTATCAAGGTTGGGGTGAGGGATTTGTTTTGTTTATATAACTTGATTATCTTTCACGTAGGAATGACTCCCTCTTTTGAATGCACTGTTGCAGCTTTATCCTTGAAAAGATCTTTATGGCACACTTTGACAACATTTGAATCTCCTTAGTCTCCTTTCTATTGACCTTGATTCAAACATTTGAATGTAGTTTCTAAACCTCCAAATGACGTTTGTAAAAATTGTTATTACACAAATATGGATCTAGTTCAAAGAATAATTGCAGAAACTTACTGAGATTGAAAAAAAACAATTAGAATTGAGAATGAAATTGATTCATCAATATTAGGTTGAGAATCAATATATAAAGCAATTAAGTTAAGCTTAGTTGTACATGCAATAACTATGGATAATTAAAGTTAATTAAAGCTAAGTGTGCTTTATGTTATGTTAATGTGCACATGCACCACATGCAAGCGATGAGTTAACTTAACTAAGCAAGTGCACATCACATGCAAACAAAGTAAGTTAACTAAAGCTAATCTAGGGTGCATGTACACCAACACAATGAGTCTAGGTGCATGTACACCAACACCCCCCCCTTAAGCATAACTTAGGTGAGTGTGATGCAAAATGAATGAATCCAAAGCAACACGGCCATTTTAAGTATCCATATACAATGTATAAAAAGAGGAAAGAGGGAAAACCCGGTGGGAAGAAAAAACCCCCCCTCAAAAATATAATTGAAAAGTAGAGAAAAGACAAGCGCTAGGCAGCGGTCGTGTCCTTCACCTTGAGATGATCTCGCCCTGAAATCGAAACTTCATATGAGTGAAATTCTTGGTGAAGATATCAACAGTATCGCTCGGACTTGGAAAATACTCGAAGATCGATGATCCCATCTTGGATCCTTATACATGGTTGCATGCCAATATGGATTCCTTGCAACTTCGTCATGTACATTTGACGATCAAATTCATGTACCCCTATATGCATGCATGAGAATGGTTGTCTCTAGGGATGCATGCATGTGCATGTGTGGCCTTTGAGATGCCTTTGTGGTTGCATACATGTGCATACATGGTGCTATAAATGCCTCCTTAGAAGCATGCATGGGCATGCATGGCTCTGCGGCGAGAGTGAATGTGGGGCATCATTAAAGTGAGACCCGCATCAAATCTGTGTCAATAGTAGAGGACTCAAAGTCCTCTTCTATATCCGTGTCAATAGTAGAGGAATCAAAGTCCTCTTCTATGATTTTGAAAGTAGTGTCTTCATCATTAGCGAGAGGAATATATTTCCTCATGTGCAATGTCTTCGTTATTGGATAAGATAAAATTCTCATTTGCAACGAGTCCATTAACAATAGAAGAAGCAAAATCTTCTTGTTCAACACCTGTCTTGAGAATATTTCTCCACATTTTTTGGAGTCTTCACCACTTTCATGACTCGCTATAATAATTACGATCTCTTTGCCTCCAAATGGTGTTCTTCTAGATCATTTTCATCACCATATAATCCTTTCAATGTAGTCCATATTTCATGTGGTGATTCAATATTTATGATCTCACAAAGAATATCACGAGACACAAATAGACACAATCTTCCATAAGCCATGTCGGATCCGTTAAGCCGTCCGACTTCTCATCCTGCGAGATTGGTTCTATTTCAATTTCGATGACTATTTGGTACAAGCCTTTGCTCCTAAGATGAAGCAAAATCATTGGCTTCTATTCATGGTAATTGTATGGAGTCATAATCATTGAAGATGAGAGCTCCATTGTGGCAAATTCTCTAATATTTGGATCCGCAAATCAAATCTTCGAACAATTTCCAATTCTATGCTCTTCAAACCTCGCAAAAAAGTTGTTCATGCAACTTCTCCAAACCCTTGTAGCTCGATACCATGTAAAATTATTAAAGCACAAATATGGATCTAGTTGAAGAATAATTGCACAAACTTGCCAAGTTGACAATTAGAATTGAGAATGAAATTGATTCATCATTATTAAGTTGAGAATCAATATATAAAGCAATTAAGTTAAGCTTAGTTGTACATGCAATAACTACGGATAGTTAAAGTTAACTGAAGCTAAGTGTGCTTTATGTTCCGTTAATGTGCACATGCACCACATGCAAGCAAAGTGAGTTAACTTAACTAAGCAAGTGCGCATCAAATGCAATCAATAAGTTAACTAAAGCTAATCTGGGTGCATGTACACCAACACAAATGAGTCTAGGTGCATCTACACCAACAACGTTGATTCCTCCAAAGGTGTCAAAAATTTTTTTCTGAGCCTCATGTTGTTTAGGATCGGGTTTTACAACTGGAATGACAGAGAGAACGGAAAGGGCCAGATCCGTTGACAGGCGAGTTAACTCCGCTTCAGCGCATTCAAAAAAGCTCATATTTGCTTGAGGGTGTTGACTCGCCCAATTCCAAAGCCTTCCGACAAACTAACAGCAATTGACTATGTGCATCCATATCAAAATATTTGCTCTCGGGCCAAATCTCCTAATGAACTATAAGCCCGAAGGCCGAGCACCAAAGCACCAACTGTCAAAACTAATAGCCCTGCCCGCAAGCGCCAAGCTATCAAGAAATTTGCAAAGGGAAGAGAAATTTAAATCGGCTCCATGTAACAGAGACTGACCCTGCAATGTAAATCGGCATTCCAAACCTCTGTTGAGGCTAGAAGGGAGATCACGCAGAAGCTAATGAACTCGAGTTAGCTGGATGAATGAAGTCATTTGATAAAATAGTGTACCTTCCATTGCAAGAACCATATGGTATCCTTGACTGCGAATAATATTCTTCGCATTCCTCAGCTACAAATTGTTTTTGAAATCTGATTGGAAACCCAAATTGTCCAGGCCTCGTTGCTGCCAACAATACCTTTTGTCCATGGACTGTTCAATTTCTTCAAGCAGTTTTTGTTTCTGAAACTTAAGATGTTCAATTTCCATAAGATATTCCCTTCCCTCTTTTTTTTGGGAGGGCGCCCTTCTACTATTACCGAATTTTCAAAATTTCATGAGCCTGGAATGAATGTGAATATATTCATTGAGCTACAAGCGCTGTTTTTCTCCCATTGTTCTGGAACAAGCTTAGGCTTTGCTTGCTGTGGACCTATGCCCGTATGGATTGAGCAATGCCATCGATTTTGATTTCCAGATTAATTTTTCTTGCTGGAGTTGTTAAGAAGGGAAGACTGTTTATGATTTCCAGAGTCATGACATGTGGCAAAATCAGTTATAGTGTAAGCTTTTTTTCAGTTCACTCTTCTGCATCCGATTTGGCTCGGTTTCAGGGACAACACTGAAACATTGTCTGTTATGTTGCATATCTGTCTGCAGCCTTGCAATGACTTTATTACATGGTTGTATATTTTCTTGCGAACACTGCAATCTTCAATGGGTATGTACTATGACCACAATTAAGCTGAGCTTTCTTTTCCTGATTTTCTTTGAGCAATGTGTTTTAGTTGTTGCCCGGGGAAGTTAAGTGCTCTACCTTGGGAAACAAGCATGTGATAACAATTTTGAATTCCCGTTTTATTACTTTCAGGGATCCTGATCACCCTATTTTTTAAACAACTGGGTTAAAGATATATCAGACATAACTTGGTTAAGGTCTATAATCATTAATAACAAACATAAATTTCAAAAATAGGTCTAACAGAGTCGGGTGAAAGATATATCCCTGCTACTAACCAGTATAGATTTATCTGACTGAAAATGGATATGTTAGATTTATTGCCATGAAGGTTTAGTACCATGCGAATGGTGCCGTTTAACTCTTGTAAGTTTTTGTTTTTCTTCACCGAATTTTGACAAATTTTTTTCCAGATATGGTGGTTTTATGTTGTTTAAAATAAGTTTTGAATATCTAAATGAATTGAATGCTTTACATCAGTAAAAGATTATGTAGATTTTATATCTCAGAATTTGTGCTTTTATCAAAATTCTATGGAATTCTAACAATATGAAAAAATACAACCTAAAAGAAGAAGACAATGTTTTTACTTAAGAAGATGACGTAAGACTAGGAGTTCAGTATTGGGCATGAAATTGGTAAAATATTATTACGGTATGTAACATTCCCAAATTTCATTTACCCAATGCCCCTAAGCTAATTCGAAATTAAATTAACTAGCACAACCACATTATATTTACTAATGTGGTTGATATACGTCGATAGACGTATATAAAATAGATTTACAACCACATTTATTAATGATGGTTGATATACTGCCGATAGACCTATATCCACTACCCATCACATTAATTTATATATCAATAAATAAATATTATATATAATAATTTTATTATATTAACTTGAAATATATATATATTATATATTAATAAGAATAATAATATATTAAATATATTAATTATGATTAAAATCACAAAAATATTTTATATATATTAATAATATTATAATAAGTATTAATAATATATATTAAAAAATATTTATTAATTTATTAAAAAATATTAACTATATACATACTATAAATTAACTTGAAATATATATAATATATATTAATATAAAAATAATATTAATAATATATAATAATTTAATATTTATTTATATATCAATATCATAGATAGTTATATTATTAATAAACCAAAAGAACTAATAATATATTAATAATATATATTATATCATAGTTGGTTATATTATTAATAATATTATAATATTACTAATAATCATTATTAATAAATATTTGAATATTTATTTATAATGATTATTAGTAATATTATATTATTATTAATATTACTAAATGAATATTAAAATATTATAATATTATTAATAATATATATTAATAATATTATAATATTACTAATAATCATTATTAATAAATATTTGAATATTTATTTATAATGATTATTAGTAATATTATAATATTATCAATATATACAAAAATATTATATATATATTATTAATATTATAATAAGTATTAATAATATATATTAAAAATATTTATTAATATATTAATAATATTAACTATATGCATACTATAAATTAACTTGAAATATATATAATATATATTAATAATATTTATTAATATAAAAATAATAAAAAATAATATATAATATTTTTAATATTTACTTATATATTAATATAATAGATGGTTATATTATTAATAAACAAAAAGAACTAATAATATATTAATAATATATATTATATCATAGTTGGTTATATTATTAATAATAATATTATAATATTACTAATAATCATTATTAATAAATATTTGAATATTTATTTATAATATATATTAATATATTAATAATATTAAATTCAGGAGAGTAATAAACCATATGAAACAATATTTAAAAACAAAAAACCTAAGAGATTAATAAAACCTAACAATTAATATTTTAAAGTGAAGATATTAATAAATCTAAGAGATAATTAATAACACAAATCCAATGTCATCATAAACCAAAGGTTTAAATATTATAAACCATAGGAATTGGTGAACCCAAGGGATAAATATTATAAACATAAGGGATCAATATTAAAAACACAAAAGATTAATAAACCGTCATAATTGATATTTTAAACTAAAAAAACCTAATAAATTAATAATCCATAAGAATGAGTATTTTAAACATAAGATATTAATAAACCAACGAGAGTATTAACATTATAAACCAAAAGAACTAATAGATCCAAGGGTTTAATGTTATAAAGCAAAGGAATCCGCGAACCCAAGGGACAAATATCATAAACCTAACGGATGAATATTATAAACAATAAAGATTAATAAACCCTAAGAATTAATATTCTAAAGTCTGAAAAATCTAAGAAATTAACAAACCACCGAGAATTAGTATTTTAAACTCAAGAGAGTAATAAACCGAATGTGTGATTAACATTGTAAACCAAAAGAACTAATAAACCCAACGGTTTAATATTATAAACCAAAGGAGTCGATTGAACCCAAGGGATAAATATTAAAAACCTAAGGGATCGATAAGGCTAAGGGCGATATTAAAAACAATAGAGATTAATAAAACCCAAGAGTTTAATACTATAAACCAAATAAATTGGTGAACGCAGGGAAAACCATTACACAAAAAATCATAAACCAAAGGAATTGGTGAACCCAAGGAATTGATTTAAACATTGAGACAATTGTTGTCACAATGCGACGTTGGACCAACTATGACGAAGGTTGGCCATGGGTGATTTTCATATTGAGACAATATTTGTCAGAATATGACATTTGATCATGGATGACATTGATCGATTATTCATATTATAAACCAAAAGAACTAATAAACCCAAGGGTTTAATATTATAAACCAAAGGAATTGAGTGAACCCAAGGGACAACCATCACCCAACAAATTATAAACCAAAAAGAAACTGGTGAACCCAAGGGAATTGATTTAAAAATTGAGAGAATTGTTGTCACAATGCGACGTTGGACCAACTATGACCCGGGGTTGGCCATGGGTGATTTTCATATTGAGACAATATTTGTCGGAAATGTCACATTTGATCATGGATGACATTGATCGATTATTCATATTATAAACCAAAAGAACTAATAAACCCAAGGGTTTAATATTATAAACCAAAGGAATTGGTGAACCCAAGGGACAACCATTACCCAACAAATTATAAACCAAAAGGAATTGGTGAACCCAGAAATTGATTTCAAACATTGAGACAATTGTTGTCACAATGCGACGTCGGACCAACCATGACCAAGGTTGGCCATGGGTGATTTTCATATTGAGACAATATTTGTCGAGAATGTGACATTTGATCATGGATGACATTGATCGATTATTCATATTATAAACCAAAGAACTAATAAACCCAAGGGTTTAATATTATAAACCAAAGGAATTGGTGAACCCAAGGGACAACCATCACCCAACAAATTATAAACCAAAAGAAATTGGTGAACCCAAGGGAATTGATTTAAACATTGAGAGAATTGTTGTCACAATGCGGCGTTGGACCAACTATGACCGGGGTTGGCCATGGATGATTTTCATATTGAGACAATATTTGTCGAGAATGTCATATTTGATCATGGATGACATTGATCGATTACTCATATTATAAACCAAAAGAACTAATAAACCCAAGGGTTTAATATTATAAACCAAAGGAATTGGTGAACCCAAGAGACAACCATTACCCAACAAATTATAAACGCAAAAGGAATTGGTGAACTCAAGGAATTGATTTAAACATTGAGACAATTGTTGTCACAATGCGACGTTGGACCAACTATGACCATGGTTGGCCATGGGTGATTTTCATATTGAGACAATGTTTGTCATAATGTGTCATTTGATCATGGATGACATTGATCAATTATTCATATTATAAACCAAAAAAACTAATAAACCCAGGGGTTTAATATTATAAACCAAAGCAAGTGGTGAACCCAAGGGAAAATCATTACCCAAAAAATTATAAACCAAAGGAAATTGGTGAACCCAAGAAATTGATTTAAACATTGAGACAATTGTTGTCACAATGCGACGTTGGACCAAGTATGACCATGGTTGGCCATGGGTGATTTTCATATTGATACAATGTTTGTCGAATGTGACATTTGATCATGGATGACATTGATCGATTATTCATATTATAAACCAAAAAACTAATAAACCCAAGGGTTTAATATTATAAACCAAAGGAATTGGTGAACCCAAGGGACAACCATTACCCAACAAATTATAAACCAAAAGGAATTGGTGAACCCAAGGGAATTGATTTAAACATTGAGACAATTGTTGTCACAATGCGACGTTGGACCAACTATGACCAACGTTGGCCATGGGTGATTTTCATATTGAGACAATATATGTCAAAATGTGACATTTGATCATTGATGACATTGATCGATTATTCATATTATAAACCAAAAGAACTAATAAACCCAAGGGTTTAATATTATAAACCAAAGGAATTGGTGAACCCAAGGGACAACCATCACCCAACAAATTATAAACCAAAAGAAATTGGTGAACCCAAAGGAATTGATTTAAACATTCAGATAATTCTTGTCATAATGCGACGTTGGACCAACTATGAGCAGGGTTGGCCATGGGTGATTTTCATATTGAGACAATATTTGTCGAATGTCACATTTGATCATGGATGACATTGATCGATTATTCATATTATAAACCAAAAGAACTAATAAACCCAAGGGTTTAATATTATAAACCAAAGGAATTGGTGAACCCAAGGGACGCTACCATTACCCAACAAATTATAAACCAAAAGGAATTGGTGAACCCAAGGGAATTGTTTTAAACATTGAGACAATTGTTGTCACAATGCGACGTTGGACCAACTATGACCATGGTTGGCCATGGGTGATTTTCATATTGAGACAATGTTTGTCATAATGTGTCATTTGATCATGGATGACATTGATCGATTATTCATATTATAAACCAAAAAAAACTAATAAACCCAAGGGTTTAATATTATAAACCAAAGCAAGTGGTGAATCCAAGGGAAAATCATTACCCAAAAAATTATAAACCAAAGGAATTGGTGAACCCAAGGGAATTGATTTAAACATTGAGACAATTGTTGTCACAATGCGACGTTGGACCAAGTATGACCATGGTTGGCCATGGGTGATTTTCATATTGATACAATGTTTTTCGAATGTGACATTTGATCATGGATGACATTGATCGATTATTCATATTATAAACCAAAAAAACTAATAAACCCAAGGGTTTAATATTATAAACCAAAGGAATTGGTGAACCCAAGGGACAACCATTACCCAAAAAATTATAAACCAAAGTAATTGGTGAACCCAAGGGAATTGTTTTAAACATTGAGACAATTGTTGTCACAATGCGACATTGGACCAACTATGACCGGGGGTTGGCCATGGGTGATTTTCATATTGAGACAATATTTTTTTAGAATGTGACATTTGATCATGGATGACATTGATCGATTATTCATATTATAAACCAGAACTAATAAACCCAAGGGTTTAATATTATAAACTAAAGGAATTGGTGAACCCAAGGGACAACCATTACCCAACAAATTATAAACCAAAAGGATTTGGTGAACCCAAAGGGAATTGATTTAAACATTGAGACAATTGTTGTCACAATGCGACATTGGACCAACTATGACCATGGTTGGCCATGGGTGATTTTCATATTGAGACAATGTTTGTGCGAATGTATCATTTGATCATGGATGACATTGATTGAATATTCATATTATAAACCAAAAAAACTAATAAACCGAGCGTTTAATATTATAAACCAAAGGAATTGGTGAACGAGGGAAAAATCATTACCCAAAAATTATAAATCAAAGGAATTGGTGAACCCAAGGGAATTGATTTAAACATTGAGACAATTGTTGTCACAATGCGACGTTAGACCAAGTATGACCATGGTTGGCCATGGGTGATTTTCATATTGATACAATGTTTGTCGAGAATGTGACATTTGATCATGGATGGCATTGATCGATTATTCATATTATAAACCAAAAAAACTAATAAACCCAAGGGTTTAATATTATAAACCAAAGGAATTGAGTGAACCCAAGGGACAACCATTACCCAAAAAAATTATAAACCAAAGGAATTGGTGAACCCAAGGGAATTGATTTAAACATTGAGACAATTGTTGTCCACAATGCGACATTGGACCAACTATGACGTTGGCCATGGGTGATTTTCATATTGAGACAATATTTGTCAGAATGTCACATTTGATCATGGATGAAATTGATCGATTATTCATATTATAAACCAAAAGAACTAATAAACCCAAGGGTTTAATATTATAAACTAAAGGAATTGGTGAACCCAAGGGACAACCATTACCCAACAAATTATAAACCAAAAGGAATTGGTGAACCCAAGGGAATTGATTTAAACATTGAGACAATTGTTGTCACAATGCGACATTGGACCAACTATGACCATGGTTGGCCATGGGTGATTTTCATATTGATACAATGTTTGTCGAGAATGTGACATTTGATCATGGATGACATTGATCGATTATTCATATTATAAACCAAAAAAAATAATAAACCCAAGGGTTTAATATTATAAACCAAAGGAATTGGTGAGCGTAAGGGACAACCATTACCCAAAAAAATTATAAACCAAAGGAATTGGTGAACCCAAGGGAATTGATTTAAACATTGAGACAATTGTTGTCACAATGCGACATTGGACCAACTATGACCAGCGTTGGCCATGGGTGATTTTCATATTGAGACAATATTTGTCAAAATGTGACATTTGATCATGGATGACATTGATCGATTATTCATATTCTAAACCAAAAGAACTAATAAACCCAAGGGTTTAATATTATAAACCAAAGGAATTAGTGAACCCAAGGGAATTGATTTAAATTATTTGTTTTGTTTATGGAATGAAACATTTTAGAATAATATATATATATATATATATATATATATATATATATATATATATATATATATATATATATATATATATATATATATATATATATTTATGATAAATAGGGTTTATAATTCTTCCATCAAAATATGTTATTGATTGAGCACAAAAGGAATTAGATATCTCTATCATATAGGTTTTTCTAATGCATCTATTGGTCCAATAACGTTTTTAATTAAAATGAACCAAACATATGTAATTTTTTTTGTTCTCATTATAGTTGACATTATTTCTTAATTTAATGAACATTTTATTTTTATTTTAGGAAAGATGTGTCAAAGCTAGAGTAAGCATAAAAAAAATTACATCTCATACACTTTTTAATAAAAAAATAATAAAGATTGTATTTTTTTTACAAGAACGGTTATGAGATTGTATTAGAAAGTGGCCAACGCCTTCCCGAGGTTACATTATGTCGGGCCTAGCCCTTAATCTTTTGCTGCCTTGATGCGATCATAGGTCCCAAGTTTTGGGGATCCATCATTTGTACACGTGACTAGGACGTCTATCTCGTGTTATTTTTCCTAGCTTATACAAACACACAAGGCGATGTAAAATGAGTCGAAAAATAAACATTGCAACTTTATGGAATAGAGTCCCACTCCTCGGTTCGTCAACCGAAGGGAAGCCTTACGAAAGCAACAACGCCTTGTTGGCTTGCGAGTCTGCCTCTTTATTGTTTTCTCTCGGGACATGGAGGAAGCTTACGGTTCTAAAAGCCTTCACCATGTTTCGAATTCTTAAGATCGCTCTAGCCGGTACCGAGATACGCAGAGAAGAGTCCTCACCGAACTTTGATGATAGGCGAGAATCTCCTATAACACTTAAATGCGTAATCCCGGGTGAGGTTTGCTTGCTTAAGGCCCTGCGAAGTGCCAAGTTCGGTTGAGATAGCCGGTTGAATGCCGAGAGCCCCAAGCATACCTAATCCTCGGTTATGCCCTCCTTGTTCTTTATAATTCCTCTGCTGACAAGCGGGATTGCCTTTCGCGGCCCCATCGAAGAATAAACGGTGTCGGGCTTGTCCGGTGAGCAAATCCGAAAGTTCTTGCTTGCTTCCTCTGAATTGCCATTCTTTTGTGCTTTTTTGTCTGTCTTGTTTCTCCAGTCGAAGAAGACCCAAAGCGAGTCTTAATCTAGATCCTTTTTGATTTAAATTGGCTTTCCGATACTTTGTTCACCCAAATTTTCTTTCCGGAGGTTTTTTACTTTGATGGTGATGAGATTTCGAGGATTTAGTTTTTCATCTCTAAAAACTCTTCTATTTCTCTCAAAGCTGATTTGCCGGCAGATGAATTTTGGCAAGGAGAACCATGCTGCTTTAAATCTTTCGTTTTTTTGTAAGCATTCCTGGATAACAAGCGTGCCAATTAGCAAATAGGTCTGAAATATATACGGGAAGATTGAAGTCTGTTTTCCAATAATTCAGGAGGATCTACCATCTTGCTCTAGAAAATTTGCATTCCGAATGATATCGTCGGGCACTCTCTTCGGTTTCACTTTGCATAAATGACATCTAGATGGGCCTTGGAATCCACTTTTTTCTTCGATTTGTCATCACGGTAAGATTGCTCGTGGCGAGCATCCAGCAAAAAAATGTCGACCTTTGGCGGCGTTTTATGGTGCCACATCCCCTTCCATGCGATTTGGATCGGGGGCAACGTAGGGGCGTTCCCTGCTGAGCAATGATATCCTGCGCTACGGTGTGCTGTGCCGATCCGTTCCCCGGCCCCGTGCGTCTTGTTTGCTTGAGCGAAGGGGAGATTTACTCATTTAGCGAGTTAGGAATTGTCGGCGAGCCTGCAAGCTGCGGAGGCACGGGAGGGAATATGCCAACGGCGCCGGGTTACTGTCGGCCATCGTGATATGTCCCACAGTGAATAAAACCCGACTCGATCCATCCACGGTCTCGGTTCATGCGGACCATTAATCGATGCTATGGGAGGGTGTTGCATTATCTTGTCATCCCATATCTGAATATTTTTGCCGTTGCTCGGGATCCAGAACGCTTTGTCTTTGATTAGAGCCTTTGCTTTGTAACGGCGTTTGGACAAAATGCGTTCTGTTGTGGGGAGAGGATTATCCGAAGACCGTTTTACGTACGAGGTATTTTTTTCCGGAGGGCTCTTTGTGCCCGGCCTGGGTGTGGAGCGATGATTCGCGAAGAGCTTGGCCCCCATGGCGATATTCGAGAGCGACGAGGTCTTTGATGTTGAGGCCGCCTTCCATCAAAGGCTTACAAGCTTTCTCCCCCAACTTAGTAATGGAATTTTTCTATCGTTGAGTTTGCCACCTTTCCGGAAAAACTTCGGATGTAGGCTTGCATTCTCTTTCATGATACCGAGTGGGTGCTAAAAGCACGGAGAGAATTGGAATATGGGGGGACCTGCTTGAGTACTGAATTTGATTAGGGCAAGTTTACTGCGAGGTTTAGCAGAGAAACCCCCAGTTTGGATTTTGCCTTGAATTTGTCCAAAAGGAGTCCAATCTCTGCGCTATAAACCGGAGTGCGGAAGATGGGCAAACCCAAGTAGTATACAAAAGAGGACAGTGAGGGTGGCATCAAAGCCCGAGAATCCCGGAGATGACAGGGAGAGTGTGAGGAGAAATGTTCCGGCTGATGAAGTTTTTACATTTCCCTTTGTTTAAGTACTTCTAGTAGCCTCACTAAAATCATCTAGAACCTCCTTAAACCTTATGGCGGAAAGCGAGTCATGTGGCAGCCCCCAACGAAGAGTATCATCTGCCCTAGAGTATGATTTACATTTTTCACACCTCGGCTATACTTAGCCCCAAAAATCTCTCGATCTTCCAATTTCGATCTAGGAAGAAGGCGAGGGCGAGAGACTTGAAGAACGAAAAGTAGCGGAGAGAGGGGACGACCTTGTATGCGAGTCCTCTTGATGCTTTCTGAGCACTCGTTGCTCTCCCATTCACCGCAGGGGGCAATCCATGGGTCGGCAATACTAGCTCGAATCCAATTTACAAAACCGGGTCCCAAAACCAAACTTTTTCGGAAACTTCCATAGGAAACTATGCACGACACGGTCGAAGGCATTTGCCGGATCTAATTTGATAACCATACCCTTTTCTTTGCGAGTTGACTCGAGTGTATAGCCTCTTGCACCGGGGATGTAGTTATCGACAATCAGTCTCCCCACGAACAAAACCTCCTTGGTTCTCGGTATGATCCACGGAAGGATGCACTGCTAGCTTTCGTTTGCAATTACCTTAGTGATTAATTTGTACCCAATGTTGCGAGAGAGATTGGGCGAAACCTATTAAATTCTTTTTGCACCCTTTTTCCTTGGGAATAAGAGCAAGAAAAGCGAAATTAGTCTTGCCTAATTTTTTGAGCAATTTTGTGATTTCGGGATCATCTTAGAGAGATCTTTCTCAACAATCTGCTGACAAGATTGGAGGAATACGGCCCAGTGAAGCCATCCGGACTCGGGGCTTTGTCAGGCTCCATACTATCTAGGGCTTCTTTTATTTCTTGGATGGAGATCTTCTTTTCAAGTCTGTTGGTTGATAAGAGGGGAGATTCTGAGGGTATCACCTCCGAAATTTGGATTTTGGATCGATCTCTCCCCTCTTCTTTATACGGGTTTTGGAAATGATTGTAGGGCTGCCTTCTTTATGCTCTCAAAGTCTTTATGGATCGATTGCCATCTTTGATTTTCATAGCTATAGAATTATAGCTTTTCCTTGCTTGAGCTTGTTTATGGAAGAAGGCAAAATTTCTATCTCCCGCTTTAAGCCATAAGCTCCTAGATTTTTGCCTCCAGTGCTCTTCTTACCTGCTAGACAGGGCTTTTCGTGATAGATTTGTTGCGGCTCCTCCTCCTTGTCTAAAACTTCTTTAGTGATTTCTACATCCTCACTTTGAAATTGATGCTTGTTTTAGAATATCCTGGGCTGCTTTCTTTCGTTTGCGAGGAGTGGGAAGACCTTTGGCCCATGTTTTTAGAGCGGCTTTTAATCTTCGAGTTTTTCTTCCCGGATGAAGAAGGGAGAACCATTAAACTGATAGATTCAGACTTTCTTGAACCAAGTTCATAAACTCCGGCTCTTTAACCCAAAGAGCATTGAACCTAAATGGAATGGGACCAAGATCCTTGTGACCTGTCATCTCTAGCGAGAATAGGCTTATGATCCGAAACACTACATGGGAGGATATGCGGTCTGGATTCTAAACCAAGCAAAAAGAAAAGAACTACGCACCAAGCATCTATCAAGTCTAGCGAGCAATATGACCGAGTGCCTATTCTCTTATTGGTCAGGTGTGCTCTACCGTTATCTGGAGGGATATCGAGAAGATCCCGGTCTGCATGAGGTCTTCCACCCACTCCCTTGCTTTTTGGGTCCCTTACGATTGTACCTCCTCGCTTTTCATTGCGTGCGTAGGGTGAGATTTAGGTCCCACTGCGATGATGATGTTTCCCGGGTTCTCGGTCTGCGCATTTGTTTGATGGATTCCCAGTGATTCCCTTTTCTCCCCTATGTTGTTAGGAACGTAGACATTGAACGAGGAGATAGTCTCCTCTTGAATCTATAGAGTGTAGCTTCAAGAATAGCCAATGGCTATTGTGAGCCTCTCGTGACCGGAGCTAAATTTCTGAGGGGTTCCGGAGAAGGCCCAATCCCCCGGAGGCACCCTTGATGATCTTGTTAGCCCGCTACTTCCCTTCCAGAACTTTTTGCTGATTTGAAGGAACTCTTTGTCCTCCATTTTGGTCTCCCGGATCGAGAAGGATGTCCGGGGGTTTCTCTTCTAATGAGGCTTCTTACTGTTTCTCTTTTACTTTACTCCCCAATCCTCTCGCAATTCCGGGAGATGGTCTTCATCATTTATTTCTTTGGTGAGGGGCTCCTCCGGGAGCCGGAGAGCTTGATTTTTAACCGGCTTCGAGTTCTTGCTGAGGAGTTTTTTCTGGCGTAGGCTGACGCCCTTTCCGAAGCTTGTCTTTGTAAGTTTCCCGAGTCTCTCTTTTCTCTTGCGTGATTTCCGGCCCCCTGCAGATCTTCTAAATTTGATGTCCGCGTATCTCCTATTTCTCCCTCTTCCTCGGACTCCTGCGAGTCATGTTCCTCCTCGGAGGCTTCGTCTCGCTTTTTCCTTGTTCCTTGCCATGATACTCTCTTCGAGTGTCTTGTTCCTCGCCGAGGTCGATTTTTTCTCTTGATTTGTCGGAGTCTTTCCCTCTTCCCCGGGAATTTCTTCCCGCGAGCTTAAGATCTCGAACTTGTTTTCTTGACTTCTTGACGAGGATACGTTTTGGGCGACGGCGAGGTTGAGATCCTTGTACCCTTTTGATTTCTTGTGGCTTAGCTTTGATCTCTTTACTTGGTTCCATCCTTCCTCCTTTCCTTTTTTACGCTTCGCACAGTATTCGGGAGCATCCTCTAGCAAAATGGCCATAGATGTGGCATTTGCGGCATTTGAACGGTGAGCTGCTCGTAATCCGGCACGTGAAGATGTGTCTAGCTACCCACCTTTATTTTGATGGCCTCGGGGGAGGCCCACTTCTAGATCTACCTCGACACATATCCAGGCGCAATCGTATTGGTCGTTGTTGTTGGCTACGTACGTGAACTTGCCCAATGTGTTGCCTATGTGTCAAAGGGAAACCCGAGTTCCGGTGGTGAACCGGGTAGATTGAGGCCGAACCCAAACGAGAGACTGCGAGTGGGACATCCACCATTTGGATCGAAGTGCGGGGTCCATTGTTAGGTATAGGCCACGAGGTCCCATGAAATAGGGCCCATTCACCGAAGATCGGGTCTTTATCCTCCTTGGTGTTGAATTCAAACAGAAGTAGCCTCTTCCAGAAAATAGAAGTGACTTTGTTCTTGATCGGCGGGATCCAATTCACGGCAACCCAGTACCTTCGCGTTGATTTAGGAGAGGGCCGGGAGACACCGGCAGATTGGCCGACCAGGGGCGCTTATCCGACGGGAGATAAGGCGTACCCGGATCGGCCCCTCCGGAGGTAGGGGTTACCTCAGGGACATGCGTCAAGCTTTTTAACAAACTTAGAGAAGTCGGTTTTCTTCCTCTTGGGTAGTGAAGCAATCAAGGAAGAGAAGGCGGCGAGAGCATCCGGAGGAGAAGCCGGGGAGGGCCCTTGTGGCGATCCTTGGGTCTCCATAGTCGAAGAGAGGATCGGAAACTCGACGCCAACTCCGCATCGGACAGAGGCAAGGCATCTCGAGGCCCGACGGCGCGAGAAAAAAGCGAGGGGCGGATCAAAAGAAGCACTAAGAATCCGGGGAGCGAGATCTAAGAGAAGACGCCGATCTTAACGCAGCACGGGGTCCGAGGGCAGATCCGTTCGGATCCAACCAGGATCGAGGCCTCTGGCGTCGAGAAACTACAAGAGAGGCCTAGGGAGTCTCTGCGGTGCGCAGTCTGCTCGGACAAACTTGGTCAATCCTCGATGAAGAATCCTTAGCAGATCAAAGGGCGGTACGTAAAGCCGACACGGAGATGCGGAGGCGATCCGTCTTGCTCCCAAGGCCGGGATCGTGACCTCTCGAGGCCGAGAGAGCCGAAGAAACCTGCAAAGCGGCGCTCCGTTACGGCTGCGCAACGCTGTCTGATAATAAGATATATCAAAAAAATAATAAAGATTGTATTACTTATGCTACCAAATTTATATGGAAAACCTTTTTAATATTTTTATTTTCCTAAATTAATATTTAAAACATATGATATAAAAAACTTATTTTTTTAAAGTAAACTTTGAAAGTTTTATTCATATTATTAATTTCATATTATAAAAAAATTAATAATGATAATTAATAATGATGATAGTGTTTATTAAAAAATTTATCCCGAAATTAAAAAGAAATAGAATTCGTTTAAATTTTGTATGTTAAAAATAAAAAACACTCCAAATTATTATATAAAAAAAATTAATAAAAAATTCATATTTCCTAAATAAAATCTAATATAAAAAAATAATTTATTAAATTTATATTTATAATTTATTTGAATGAATTTCAAATGTAAAACTATATTTTATGGTTTTCTAAATCATATGAGTACGTTCGGGTTAGTGTGGTTTTGTTCCAATCTATATTTTTTAAATACATAGTTATTTAAAATGAGTTAATTTTTATAATAATAAAGTATTATTTTAAGAAAACAAAACTACACAATCAACCTCGCTTTTTGTATTTTCAATTCATGATAAGTATTAAAATACTTAATTCATGATATTTCACAATGCAAGCATTAAAAGGAATATAACCATGATAAGTATCATTTACTGAGTCACAATAGAATTCACATTGTCAAGATTAAAACAACATAAAAATTAATGAAATTACAAATTTATCAATCTAAGCTAAGTCAAAGAAAATCTTCTCAATATGCTATCACTAGTTTAATTGTTCTAAAGGTATCTCTCATCCTCGGCTTTTTCTCCATAAAATTCTAACTTATAACCTTGATTGAAACTAAACTCCACACAAACTAATTCCATTTACAACTTCATATATATATAAAACATATGATAAAATTGTTAATCATAAAAATACATCCCTTCTTTACTATTTATATTATTAATATATAAGGTTTTATCATTTTTAATATATATTGTTAATATATAAATAAATTTTATTATAATATCATAATTTTTCAATATTATATAACCAAGTTTATCCAAACTTTCCACTTACTATTGCCTTCATTGCCTTGGACCTCGGAAAGGATATGGAGTGATGCCATACTTATTAGGTTAGATTACCGCGCTTAAAACATATATAAATAAAATGGATTTTTTTTCAAAAAAATATAAAGAGAGAGAGAGTAAATTACTTTGCCCCTACGAATTTCCCTGTTTTATTTTTGAGGGAGAAAGAAAAGAAGAGGATTTAATTTTGGGGAAAAGGCAATTAGGGATGAGAAATTGATAATAATGCTCAGAACTTATGTGAGAGTGCGAATCATGAAACCTACGGCGTATCCAGTATAAGCACTTTTATTGTGGATAGGCGGACCAATTGTATTTGCTGCTTAAAGTGTGCAATACTCACAACGAGCCGAAAATTTGGAAAAATCGGTTTCTGGGCACGACGACAAAAAGGAGGAAATCAGCCACTATCCACGCCTATGGTTTTTCATTTTATGCTTCATTCTTTTCATCAGGCAGCTTGTTTCCATTAAAGTCAGGCCAAGACGTACGACGCATATTCATAGATTAAGTACAACACGAGAAAAACAACTCCGGGTACGCTACTCGTTGCCATTAACAGCTTCCCCGTCTCTCCAAACACGTGCGATGCTCAGCCAGGCCTGTGCGGCCCGGTGTCGTCTCCTACGAAAATAAAAAATAAAAATAAATCTTGCTCTTTAATTTATGACTAAAAATATTACGTGAAATTTTTTAATCAAATAGAATTTTGAAATCCTATACACACAAAATGAAAAATAATAACTGAGCACTGAAAACCAATAAATATCAAGTAAGACCTCTCGATCTCACTCGGACTCAGTAAGCATTTTTATTGTGGATAGAAATGCACATCAATTGTATTTTAACTTAGTAGCAGTGCACACTTCATAGACGGCGAAAATTTGGACTCGAGCTCGGGCCACCAAACACAGCAAAGTATGAGGTCGGCCACTATCCACGCCATTATGGTTTTTCATTTTGTGCTTCATCTTTTCGTCAAACCGCTGTTTCATTAACCTGCTAAGACGCACGACACATTCATAGATTAAGTCCAACACAAGCAAAACAACATGGTACCTTTCCGTTGGCGCGCTTTCCTCTCTCCAAAACATGTGCGGTCAGCAAGTCGGGCTGCGGCGGCCCGCGTTGTCGTTCCTATAAAAATAAAAAAATATCTTACTCTTTAATTTTATATTAAAAGTATTACGTGAAATCTCTTTTAATCAAATAGAATGAAATCCTATACACACAAAATGAAAAATAATAAATCGGACACAAACCAATAAATATCATGTAAGACCCCTCGCTGCCCTCACTTAGATGGGAGCATTCCACGTCGTAAAAGAATATTCGCACGATAACTAGTGCCGGATAATAAGTGACGTTTACCAACGAATAATTCAAAAGTTACGACCAACTCATATACGTGAGTCCTTCAAAAACACTCACTGCACACTGTGTGACTTCAAAACTACATTGTAGTAACTACCCGTACACCGCAAACGAGGTAGGATCCAAGATTTCCGAAAAAACTATCGAATTCGGGAACGTGAAGAGCGAGACGAGGGTGCTTGCCCAAGGAAGCTTTCTACAATCGTTTCCCAGGATCTTTCACCGTTTTTAATGGCGGTCTCACATGCATCAATAAATCGCGTTTCACTTTGCGCGCCCGGCTTCATATCCGCACGCTTCCTTTGCACGTTGCGGACAACTCACCACATGGTTGCGCTTGTTCCACTCCTCCACCAGATTACCCGATTTGAAACCACCGGTGGCGCCCAAAACGTTTCCTCTCACGACGTGTCGTTGTCGCAGTGGACGCCTTTAGACACCTTGCACAACCGTTTCTGCGCTAATGGACGAGGGTTAATATTTCGGACTTTCATTTGAAATGTTAATCTTCATAGGTGGCAATTAATAAATGGCAATGCGATGAAATTTTTAATCAAGATTTGTAAAAAAATTAATTTAAGTACGGTTTAAACATGTGATTTAGATATGCAAGGAAGTTGAAGTGGGGTAGATTTGATCCATTAATTGAGTGGCTGACGACTAGAATATACTCGCATCTTTCAATCTAGACCATCGGATCAAAAAGATTAATTAGCATAATCACAAAAGATGCTACTTCCAATAGGGGATGCTGCATCTATCGGCGTAATTAGTTACACTTTCATCTTTATTCTCAGTGCATGAATTTATTAATATCTTCACAAGTGGCTTAATCAAAGATTTAAATTTCTTAGTTTTCTCCACTATAATTAAATAGTGTTTGTAGTTGAGGAAAATATGCTAGGATCAAAGTAATATATTTGAATCAATGTATAAATGGATGTGCATAAATGGAATTAATGATTCTTTATCACTAGATCCACTCGCGATATAGAATGCTAGTCTGTACATAGCGTGTCTACAAGCACGAGTACTTATAGATCTCCCCTACCTAAATAAAATAAAATGACCACAGATTCGTCGCCTAATATAGCAAAAATATATCAACTGAAATGTAAGTATAAAACTAGAAAAGAATTTTTTAAGAAAAATAAATAAATGAAAAGATAAGTAGGAATGTATATTTAAGACATGCATATATTTATTGAAAATATATATGGTAAAATACTTATAATGAGCAAACGAATTTACCCGTAACATAAACTTGCAAAGAGATTTTAAACTAGGGCACCCATGATACTGAAAGTTGGAATGTCATATGCATTAAATGACAGTAGCCCTTTGGGACATTATTTACACTTAGATAAATAAATATGTTTTTCACCATAATTTATGCAATTCTTTGCATAAATTTAGATGACATTTGTACTCTTACATAAATAATTATTATTTATTTGCAAGAGTTTACTTCCCACCATAATTTCCGGAATTCTTTTCATAAATATTGTTATTTATTTACCAAGAGTTACTTCCCGACACAATTCATGCAATTATTTTCATAAATTTAGATGACATTCCTTTACACCTACATAAATAAATATGTTTACCAAGAGTTAATGCCCACCATAATTTATGCAATTCTTTGCATAAATTTAGATGAGACTAAAAATGGAAGTGTGTAGATTTACAAAAGTCGAGTTGCTCACCAAAATTTATGCGTCATCAAATAAAAACCCAATTATTTTTCGCGAGGAGATTGTAATATCGTATAGGGTTAAGTGCATATTAAATAAATAAATAAAAAGAGAAAGAAAGAAAGATATTGAAACAAGATTTACGACATTTGTAGTAACCTTTGTGATTTTATTTATTTATTTTGATTTTATCACTTCATTATTAATAAACTTTAGTGATTACATGTTCATGTAGAGTTACACTTATGTCATTGGTACAACAAATTCTACTAAATGATATATATATATTCCAATAATGGAAGGTAAATTGAAAATGAAGAATATGATATTTAAATATACAATCTATCAAATAATTTAAACACATCTACATTGGCAACAACATTATGTTATCAAGAAATGAGAAGTTTAGATAGATGGGTCTCATTAAGAAGTTAAGAAAATCATTCTATTATAAGAAGACAAAAACAATTGCCAAAATTGTAGTGGCATTATGGATGTTACATGGTAGTGGTATATATTAAAAAGATTAACTTGGAAACATGTAGTTTCACATTCAACACAAGTGTTGTATTGGTATGAAGAAAATAATGTCATTCAAGTTTGTTTTACCCAAAGTAAAGAGTAGGAGCCTCGATAGGCATATAACAAGTTATAGAAGACAAATACTAGATATTAATTTATGCATCCTTTAGGTGACGGCAACTTATATAATATTTGCAACAAGGAAAATAAAAATTTACGAAGAATTTGCATATATATTGAGGAAGGAACCTCTTATGGCTGATTAAGGAATGAATTTTTTCAATGACAATCCCCCTCCCCCTTGATTTAAAACATGGTTACATGAGAAAGTCTAAAAGGGAATGAAATTTGTGATTGATTAAATTAATTAGAGAGAGACATGGAAAAATAGTGTAATAGTATAATCGGCTGAGATGCGAAGTTGTGACATGAAAACATAGATTTAGGTTGGAATGTTGGATTTTCATACAAGATTAATAACATTTCTTTGCTTTGACCACGAGGTTCAATTTGTGCCGGATGATACCAACAAAGTATACAAACTTCTCAAGATAGTTAATAACATTTTATCACAATAAGCATCAATATGGCAATTATGTGGCACATTCTGGGATTATGATAATCACTTTAGATAAGAAGGAAGATGTAATAAAGTGTATTAAGGAGAGAAAGAAAGAGATTGAAATTTATATGAATACGTATGAAGATCATGAATAAATGGTTGGTACTTAGTTAAATGGAAAGATAAGTTTAGTTCTACACCAATGATTAAAAATGAAAATTGAAAAACTCATGTGTGAACCTAATAAGGATTATGTTATTTAAGAAAGTGAATAGAATTTCTACAAGATGGAAATTTGAAATAATAATAATAATAGTAATAGTAATAAAATGGACTAGAGAGGGGCCATTTATATGAGGAAAAGATTGAATATGTGAGTCATAATTTCATTAGTGAATTATATAGTCTCTAAAAGTCAACATGACATAGAGTATGATAATCATGACCTTTTTTAAGGTAACATTAATGCAAAAGAAATACTACAAATGAAATGAAATAAAACAAAGACTAATGGAGTCAAATAAAAATTTTAGAAGATAAATAAATCTAGAATATGTGGTGCCACAATTGATCTACCACAATGTTATATGAATTTGAATGGACAACTACATGACAATGGTTAGAAAGGGGAAAATGGGGTAGTCATAGCAAGGGATGGTAGACATAAGTTATGTAGTCATTTACATCTTTTCACCCTTCACCCTTCTCACTTCATAGGATGACTGGATATGATGCTTATATTGCAACCATGATTGGGCGGTGAATAACTCCGGTTCAAAAAATTACTATAGGCAAGTAAGGTTGAATAAGATAAGTGTTTTACTATTTACTTTGTTATGTTCGGCCTATGCTATTTCCTTAACACTTTATATCTCTTGTTCATACAATGGATACTTGATTTCCATTCCTATGACCATTATTGGTTGTTTAAGGCAATATTATATATGTTATATTAGGAATTATTTAAAAGGAAAACTAAGGTTGTTCTCGAGAAAAGGTATTTATGGAACCAATAAGCCTCATAAATAAAGTTGAGAGTTAGGTATCACACCAAAGTGGTTGTGTTTGTTGAGTTAACAATCATTCTCTAGAGCAAGTTGAAGTGAAATATATATATATATATATATATATATATATATATATATATATATTACAAGTTAAAAATAAAATGGACTAGTTGTTCAAGTTGGATGGAGCGAGGAGTTATGACTATCTATACAGAGTGTTGGTACATTTATTATTACGCGATAAGATCCAAACGATGCCACACGATTGCGAGACATCAATGCACAATTGATGATCGATACAAATGATTTATGGAATGTAAATGACAATTGAAACTCTAAAGAACCCAGATCAAAATATTAAGGAATAGGTTTTCACAAGCTATTACAATCATGCTCTAAGTTCATGAATATTATTTTTCATATTTGTTCACATCCTAGTCTTTAATTATGATTCACTTCACAAAAAAAAGGGGGGGAGGGGGGGGGGGGGGGGTACTTTTAACAATATTACAATTTCTTTACTTGGTGTTTAATTATGATTCATCAAGTCTCTAAATGTGCTCCACTTAATATTACAAGAAGTCCGTGACACAATTTCTCACTTTTTAGAGTCTATTCGTGCTTCACTTATCCATCTCTACTTGCCTCTTTCATGGAGAATTTAATTTCAACTTAAGAAAACACTTAAGTTTCCAATAACGTAGTTGCAATTTATAAAATTCCAATCTAATTTGTAAATGGATGAATAGATACGCTTGTGATACTCCCATTCGAATTAGCTCGCTAAGACTTCTATATACAATATTTAACATAATATTTTAAATATTTAATATTTCTCAAACAATCGTCGTGCCATTTGATAATCAAGTCTACAAGCCAAAAAAAAAAAATTATGTCCAAAATATTTGGGCCCTGAAATAGGAATCGAACGACCTAGTCTTAAATAAAATCCCATCACATAACATAAATTCTCTATAATACTGATACAAAGTACTCATAAGATACAAAGGGGACAAGTATAGCCCAGGATCTCGCTACCAGGAGTGATGCAAAGAATATATGTTGTGACTACCTTCTCACTTTTCGAGCATTTGTGATGCCCATTTTGACTTAGATAACTACCTATACTAAGACTTATTTGGTAGTTCCCATGTTATTTTAGAACGCTATGTAATATTGTTGCATTTAGTTGGATAGATGAAACTACATATATAAACCAATAGATATATTAGGTACGTTGATTAAAATATTGTTGTGCGACTTATTCGATTGAACGACTTAATTGATGTAGGACCTACTTGGTTATGATTTATCAATGTATGACTTCTCGTGAGTTGTTGATATTTCACATACACTTACTAGATATGATTTATCTAATGAATTAATTTATCAAAATTTTGGTTTAGCTAATGTGAGATTTATTCTTAATATGTGCTATGAAGTACAAATTTGGACATGGATGTTGAACTTCATAACATGAGGATTAAGATCACTTATCTATATATGTTTTAGTTGTTATGTATATACATGAATGAGAACTAACCTCATAGATTGCAAGGAACTATATGATAAATCAAGATATATATTTCCGATGGGGAATGTTGACATATCCTACGAGGAATGGTAAGGATGTACATTATTCTATTACATTTGTATCTACTTGATATGCACTATTATGATATGGTTAAAGTGTAATTGATACAAAGGACAGCATCACCTCGACTAGATTATTCGATGACAAGTATCCAACCAGCTTCATAGTGTGGTCCATATTAGGGTGTTGACCTAGTTTTGAGGAGGGGGTGAGGTATTTCAACATAACCCTCCAAACCGGAATCATCTGGAGGGCAAAAGAAGATGGACACACTCCCCTAGACGTGTGATGACGATTTCCGCTCTCGCTCGGGGAAGTTAGGTCGATATAGTCGATGCTTCCGCCATATTGGTTTTATCGTTGGTTAGATCAGTATAGTCGATGCCATAGTATATTGCGGCAAGAGAGGACTCGACAGGGGATGGGGGGCGAAAGTAGGTTATGAAGGAGGAGGTTATAAGTTAGATTGGAGACTCTGATGTGAGGTGGTATCATTGCTCGACTTTAATTTGACTACTATATCTATCTATATTTTGTTATGCTCATTTTCAAAATCATTGTGTCATTTTCACCAACTTCGGGACGAAGCTCAAGGAGGAGGTATGTAATGCCCCACTTGATCTCATAAGGCAAATTTTAATTAAACTTTAATTAATCATAAATAATGACTTATAATCTTTGAGTAATATCTACACTTGTGAAATTGTAATTTTATTTTATTTTTACCGTGGACTTTATTATTTAATTCATTTCTAATATGTCTTCTCAAATCAAATCTTAGATGAGGTATGGTCTTCCCTCATTTAATTCTAAAATCAAATATCTAGATTTTTTACATCCAATATGTCATGTCAATTTAACTTGTAGATAAGGTATGGCCTTCCCTCATTTAATTCTAAAATCAAATATCTATGTTTTGTACATCCAATATTTCATGTCAATTTAACTTGTAGATAAGGTATGGCCTTCCCTCATTTAATTCTAAAATCAAATATCTAGATTTTGTACATATAATATGTCATCTCAATTTACATTTTAATTTTCCCATTTATTTTTGAATAAAATATCTATATATGGTAGGAAATTCAATGTTAATAAATGAGAAGGATGGGGGGTAGTCATGAAATTAATGGCAAGTAGTTGAAGTGGATGAGAGGAAAACATATAAAACGGAAGGAGGATGAGAGGAAGAGGGGAGATTTTGGCCTTGTTTGGCCTTGTGGAGATTTTGGTCTTGTTTAGCCTTGGGAATTTTGGCCTTGTTTGGTCTTGTGGAGATTTTGGTCTTGTTTGGCCTTTTGGGATTTTGGCCTTGTGGAGATTTTGGTCTTGTTTGGCCTTGGGGGATTTTGGCCTTGTTTGGACTTGTGGAGATTTTGGTCTTGTTTGGCCTTGGGGGATTTTGGCCTTGTTTGGAATTGTGGAGGATTTTGGTCTTCTTGTGGCATTGTGGAGGATTTTGTTCCTAGTCAGGTACCTGAGGAGGATTCTTGGCCTCGTTTTGGCATCGAGAGGGATTCTTGGTCTTGTTTTGGCACCGAGGAGGATTATCGGTATTCTTCGAGATGGAGGGTGTTTATTCCCACTCGTACACACTACACTGTTGGACTTGGTTCGTGAGGGCTAGGAGCCCGTGGAGGTTCCATGGGCTAGGGAATTTATTCTTAGTTGGCCGGGAGGTAAATCTAGTTGGGTAGCCCACAGATCGTCTCCCAACAAAATTCATGTGCATTCTAACCAAGCGAGTAATACATGTATTATTCGATTGCTAACTACTTATATAAATTGTTGGAAAAAGAAAAGAAATGAAATTGTTTAATATGTAGTAAATAAATTTTACTTGTATATTTTCATCAAATAAATGTTGAAGATAGAAATATTTTATTATCTTTCATGTTGTGTTTAATTTAAATGATATATTTGGTTTAGCTAGAATTCCTAAGATTAGGTCTTCACATAATTGCACCTACTACAAGTAGATTGTGCCTTGTTCACCTAAGAACTGCGTATAACTCATCTTATTCCACTCACTTCAAGCCCAAATTATCCCACTTAACTAGTTACCAAGACAAGGATCACATGATCTATCCACAGCACAACATCTACAACATAGCCATAATGTGCACATTTTACATGTATGTTCGCTCATATGTACGTATAAAATTAAACTGAGAGTTTGAAAGAACCGCACATGCACCCTAGAACACAAGATATGTTTCACAAGTCGAGTGCCCCAAAAATTATACACAACAATGTACAATATGCAATTATCTAGAATAGTTTAAAACATGAGCATGTAGCCTCCAAAGTGTGCCACATATCATATAAAAAAATAGCTAAAGGAAAAAATGTTATTCCTAGCACAAAGTGATCTCCTTTTGTTTAAAACTCATGACATAGTGCTCCCTTGTGTTTCCCCGACACTCCGCTAACACTTCCTTGAACGTGTCACATCTTGGCCGCATGCTTCCCTAGAACTCTAACATTCCTTAGCACTTCGAAAATTCATCACACTCCTCCTTAGCACACTTGGAACTCATTTAAACTCCCTATCACACACTCTTATTCATTCATTTAAATTCATTATGACATAAAGGTTCTCTTTTGTTTCTCTAGCACACACTCCCTAACACTCCTCACACTCCTAGAAATTGGCACATCTTGGCATGATTTCATAGCACTATATCATGCTTTGGCACTGCCTAACATATCTTTTCTACCTCCTTAGCACACCTAGAACTTTCTAACACTCCCTATCACACAATCATATTCATTCATTTCCATGAAATTGAAATTAGTCCTCCCTTATGTTTCCCCGGCACTCTAGCATGCGTTGGCACCACACCCTAGCACCTAGCATATGTTGGAATTACTAACACGCCTTTGTAAATTTCTATAATTGTTAGCACTTCCCAAGATTCCACAGAACACCTTGGCACTCCCTAGTTTTCATGCACTCATGATAGCCTTTACTTATTTGTGATTTAGAACCCAACAAAATCATTGAAAAATAGTCTTGTGTCTAGCCCAAAGTCTCCCTTGGTCTAAAATCGCTTTGTCAATCCCCTTATCGCAATCATAGGCTTGCCTCTTGAAATTCCTATTATGAAATATCTCAACACACTTTCGTCCATGGGACGCCTAGAATTCACTAACACTCCTTACAAACGCTCTTATAAACAAGAACATGCTAGAATTTAATTTCAAAGTAGTTCACAATATATCACCGACACGACAAGGAAAAGGTAAGCACCGATTCGAAAGTGAAACATACATGAAACCACTATGGATCGGGTCTACAATATATTGCATATATGAAAGCACACATACAAATATAGGGAAATGTCGTACAACTAATACTACCACCATGAGTAGCATGTGAATCTGTCATAAAAGGAGAATATCTTATTAATGTTGTTGCAACTTCAAATACATATCTTGCAACTCGTCAAAACCCAACAGTTGAACGTGATCTATTCCTACCAATACCTAATTCCAAACCCTAGCCTCACTAAGCAACTCCCTCTACTAGCTACCAGCAAGGAGTGCCTCTAGCTTTGAAGCACGAGTCGTATTATCTAGTCCTAAACCTTCAACTAAAGTGCTACAAAGTCCTTACAATGAGGCATGAGGGCACATTTATAGAGATGAGGTGAATGTCGACCACCGTGATCCTTTGACCTTCCCTCATGACTCTTCAATTTCCCTCACTCAGCTTCCTCATTCTTTATTAATCATTACATGCTCAAACCGCCTTAGCATAGTCGCTAATATATTGGTGAGTGATACTCTCATTACGATGAGTGAGAAGAGGAGGGATGTCGAGGGTTCTTGGAAACCCTAGAATGATTGTTTCCCAACTCGCTACAATGATGTGATTGTTGTGTACCTTTGAGTTTATCATGATGTCTCCGGAGCTTTGTATGGAACCACCTTGCTCGCTAGATGAAACCCTAGATTTTTCCATGCATATCACCAGCTTTTACCCGCAAATAAATAACATGGGTCATATTTCTTTATAATCAAATTATGATATTGGAAGCACATTAAATTAATTGAAAGAATGATATTAACAAACAATCAATTTAGACCCTCGTGTGGTCAATTTTTGTGCTACCGCGTTGTTAGAGAGATTGGATTTTATAGTTCCAAACATGCCTCTTCAACCAATATTTTTCCCATGGGCTTATAGTTGAATGGGTGTCGTACCATGTACCTCCAAACTCGTGTAATTTACCGGTTGTATGGGCATGAATGAAACCGGAATTATCCAACAACTTCACTATTAGTTCCTTTGCGAGGCCTTCTTTGATCGCTTGAATTCCTCCACTCAAATTTGCACATTTCTTCACTTAAAAATGGTGCTAAAACTCGGACTTTTTGGATGGTGTCCAATTCCAGCCAATATGTGGGAGTCAAGATAAGTAGGCTATAGCCCGTACAGCTTCCTCAAGTCCGACGCAGCTTAGACTGCACCGTATAAACCTCTCGAATCTACAAAAAAATACTGTCGCGCCCTAGCTTACACCACCAAGGAAACATTAGCATGCAGGGATGCTCTTTGTTGCAAAAATTATGACATGCAACCTTTCCAAATTGCTTGGGTTTGCCTCCAAGCTTAAAGGGAGAGAAAATTTGTTTAGCTGAGGCAAAAATGTATCACTATCCAAGCTCGCATCTCACCTATATTACCCAACACAAACCTTTCACGTCCTACTCTTCAATACATTCCAAGTACCAACTTCTCCTTTGGCCTTGATCACAACAACCTTCAACAATCCTTCTTAGAGCCTCACCAAGGTTACAACAACCATAGAAAAAATTCATACATGAATTATGTCTCTCGATATGGTGTATGTTACCTACAATGCAGTGAACACTTCACTCTCATTGATGTAATCAATACCGATGGCCTCCACGCAAAGTCGAACAAAGGAGAGTCACAATAGTCTCATTGGTCGCATTTTCTAGGGATTATAACTCATTTTAGGCTACTCATGTCCAATCTTAACTCATCCCACTTAAAAAGTTACCAAGTCAAGGCTCACGTCCAACCGTGGCCATAAACAACTAAGCAACATAGTTTACATCTTTACATGCCATAAAATGTGGAACATATAAAAATCCTCGACACTATGTGGCACATGTTAGCATCCCTTGCATTCCTTAGCATGATTTGAACTCCCCAACACACCCTACCATTCTCATGACATGCCCCAGAGCACCAGCAATGTCTTGAATTTCCTAGCATATAACCTTGTCACTCCCTCCTTAGCACGCTTGGAACTCACTCGACACTCCCTATTGCACACCTATCCGTTCATTCCCATGCATTTTTGAACCGCTCTCCTTTGTGTTTCCGTGACGCTCCTTAATAGTCCCCGGAACACATTGGCACACCCCTCGGAACTCGGCACATATTGGCATGTCACCCCGAAACTCTAGCATTCCTTTGGAGCTACCTAACATACCTTGTAACTCACTCCTTAGCACACATAGAACTTGTTAACAATACTTTGTCACACACTCTTATTCACTCATTTCCAGCATTTAAAGTAGTGCTCCCTTATTGTTCCCCGGCACTATAACACTCCCCTGGAATGCACGTACACCCTAGCACTCCGACACATCTTGGCATGTTTCCCCGGCTCTAGCATGCCTTAGCACTCGCTTAACATACCTTGTCACTCCCTCCTTAAGACACATAGAAGTCACCGACACTTCCTATCACAACATTCTAATCATTCATTTGCATGCATTATTTTCACCCAGTGCTCCCTTGTGTGTCCTTGGGACTCCCTAACACTTCCTGGCTTGTTTTGGCACACCTTGCACTTGGCACATCTTGGCCGCATGCCACTCGGCACTAGCATGACTTGAAGACTTCCTAGCATACAATGTCACTCCCTCCCCAAAGATACCTCGGGAACTCGCCGACACTCCCCGTCACACACTCTTATTCATTTATTTCCATGCATTTTGACATAGTGCTCCTCTTTGTTTCCCCGGAATTCACTAACACTCAACACTAATATTGGCACTCGGCACATCTTGGTATACTTCCCTAACACTCTAACATGCCTTGGAACTATCTAGCATATATTTTCACTCCCTCCTTAGAAAACCTAGAACCCATAACATGCCATATAACTCTGGCACGTATTGGCTCTTAACTGGTGGCACTTCACAATTATTGGCATGCGTTTGGATGTCCCGGAATGCCTCTGCATGGTTTAAGATAAAATTTATTTTTCATCAATTATCACAATTAAGGGAGAAGTAATAAAGGATGATTTGGTACTTAAGACACACCGGAACTTGGCCCTCGGCATGTATTGGCACTAGTGTTGGTATGCCTAGCATGCCCCTTGAAAAGGCAAGGTCCTAAATTATTAACCCTCATCCGTGTTCATTTATTTTGTTTTAACTTGGTTTTCCCTTTTTTCTTTGCCCTGGCATCTCCTTGACACGTGTTCGCATACACTAACACTCGGAACATCTTGTCATGCTTTAACACATGGCATGTATTGGCATGCATTAGCATGCCTTGGCACTAGCCGGCACATGTTAGCACACCATGAAACTTCTTAACATGCTCCAGCATTCCCTAGCATGCCTTGTCACTCCCCCTCGGCACGCCCGCACTTTCCCCGACACTCCCCGGGACACCCACTTATTCATTTATTTCCATTCATTTTGAATCAATGATTTATGCCATGATGAAGTCCATTTCTTAGAAATATTTCTAAGAGAATAAAAAACCGATCGCACCAATACCGACATAAGTAATCATGAGATTATACTTGACACATGAGGAAAATACACAAGAGGATTTTAAGAATGCCATTTTTAGTGTTTTTTTAATGGTGTGGGAATGTAGGTATGAGTGGTCAATATTGTGATTTTCTTTCATTAAAGTGCTTATCCTTGATGAGACTCATCTTCGAGAAAATGACACCCTCGTCATTCTTACCTTCAAACTCATAATTTTCTCAAAATAAAGGCCAACTTGCATAGTGAGGGAAGGCATGTTGGTCTATGGTGTGATGCGTGACTGGGTGAGAGTGTTAATGTACTATGAGAGGGACTAACCATTTAGTTTGTGTCCTTTATGGAATACATGATGTAGTGTTTATGGAACCACGGCCACCGGAAAGATTTTGTAAGATATAGCCCAACATAATCAATGTCTTCAGAGAAATCAGGAGAGGGATCAAATAAATTATACTTCACTTAGCCCACCAAAAAATATTTACTAGAGAGTAACACCATCGTGATCAATGCCACACATGGATTTCGAGCTAGGCATTTTTTTTTTCTAAAAATTTGTTTGGAGTGTCACCAAATTGGTGGAATCCCCAAATTCACATGACGTTGTAAATTATGTAGTAACATTGTTGCTTTTATTATAGAGGCTAAGGTTTGCAAGGAGAATATAGGTTTGTAGGGTCTGGGGCAAAAGAAGCATTAATTTCTAGCTCTTTGATATACTAAAGAGTATGGATTATATGAGTAGTTGATATGGATTATATGACAATGAATCCACCTTGAGATGGAGGTTGTTATGTGTTAGAGAAATTAAAAATATGGAAGTTAAACACTTTCGTCATGACATTATCTTGTGTTTTTTTGTTATTATTATTTTTTTCTTTCAATTTATCTTTTCTTATCATCAAGAGTAATGCCAAATAGAACAAATAGAAGAAGGCTAAGATGTAGGCACATGTCAAGGAAAATCCTGGGGGAAAACCCACTTCCAAAATTCTTCCTTTAGTAGATTTAAGATGAGACGACTCGCAGACCTTTAGACTATAGACTTCCCGCATCAATTCATCCCTTTACTATTTTAGCATCGAGATCTACATGACATCGAGATATACTTTTCTTACACCTAAATTTACAATCAACTTATAAATAACATTAAAAGCTATTCCACACCTTTCCCCCAACTCATATTTGATAGTGCATCTTAACTTTCAAGCAAGCTAAACTCAAAACCACGAAAAGAGAGATGTTTATTTACTAACTATTCAATTTCCAAACCAAGCTAGCAAAGAGCAAGTCCTTCCACTAATTGAAGTACGATATCACTTAGTTTGGACTGTAAAGATTTTGTTCAAGTCCGCATTTTGAATAGGCTTGCCTTCTTCATGAAGTATAGATAACCTTACCTAGACTAGACAATGGGCTACCCATTTTCTTCTTTTTTTACATGAAACTTGAAATGCATCATGAATTAGACTTATCTCTAACAAATTCAAGGTGAAAGTATCTCATATAATCTCTCTTATGAATTTGATATAATCCATAGAACTTTGGTGCCAATTATTATTTCACTAAAGGAATCCATTGAGTTTGTTAAGGTCAATTTTAAGGAAGCATAAAATGTTTTTTTCTAGGGGTTGAGTCATGTGTTGATTCATATGTTATGTAGGTTCCTGCTGCGGGATAAATAAGCTATGAATATATAAGAGGCATCTAGTAAAGCATGGAATGAGGGAATTTTTTTTGGTAGTCATGGCATTTAAACATAAAATTGATATTAAATTGAGTATAAAAAGGCCTCTAATGAAGTGTGTACTAAAAATTAGTTAATGGAAGGTTGGAGTTTCATTCCTGTATCAGATAAATTCCCTAACAATAAAATGATTTTACATTTAATAAATATTCTATATTTTTACAACTTAGTTTGAACATCATTTGCAGTTTTCTTTACACCGGTGGCATTCTATAACATGAAAAAGAAAATTTTCTCTCAAAAAATTCATTGCTACCATAACCATTTCATCCCCCAAAATTAGAGTTTCCTCTCTCCTTTTGCTCAAAAAAATACAATATCAAACCTTCGTTCTAATAATTAAGACAAACAAATAGTGTGCATAATTCTTAGTCTTTAGCTCTCCCTTTCTTTTGCCTCTCGCTCCCTCCCTCCCTCCCTTTCTTTCCTTCACCCTGTGTCTCCTCTCCATATCTCCCTCCACTTCTCCTCTCGTCCTCAATGGACAAACCAAAAATCCAAACCCAAAGAATTGGATGCCCAAATATTTATGGCTTTCCATCCAACTTCTATACCCCCCAACCTTCCATTAGCATCCAAGGAAATGAAACCCACCCCTTTAGTAGGGATTCTAGACAATCGACAATATAAACCATCTCCCCGACAATTGTCACCAACGACTTGGAGGATTTTTGCAGAGAGGATTTGCACCATCTAGCTTTTTCCTTGATGCTCAAAACCTCCAATCCATAACTTTTCTAACCTAATACGTCCTTGCCTCTAGATGGATAGTCCTACATAGAAAAGGGAGGATCATAGTTTTTAGCAATGTGCCCATAGCTATGGCCCCACCTACACCTAAAATTTATTCCTTCATAATCCAACATCTCAATACACTCCACCACAATCCCGATATCCATGCCTTCTAAAATCCATTTCGAAAGTCCATATTAACCAAAATGTGGGTATGTCTTAATCCCCATCTCTAAATATGCAAACATTCATGGCTAGATAAGATCCCAATGAGTTACCTATATCTTTGAAAATTAGCGTCCCAATAGTTAGGAGGAGACTGGAAGATGAACCTAGAATGGGGCCATATCTAGTCTCTCCTACTTTTCA
Organism: Pinus albicaulis; assembly: GCA_034641835.2. Classification (NCBI taxonomy): domain Eukaryota; kingdom Viridiplantae; phylum Streptophyta; class Pinopsida; order Pinales; family Pinaceae; genus Pinus; species Pinus albicaulis. Next base: position 82,381 of record JAXQQM020077727.1, read on the forward strand.
TCGAAGAGGGGCATCTAGAAATTGAAAAGGATAGGAGATGAATCAATTTTATAAAAAAACCATTTTTTGTACCTTCTAGGTGTCTACTACATGTTTGAAGCACAAATGAATCCAACCTCAACAACGACACCTTTGGAGGAAATTTGACAATAGGAAACATTTCCTTATCAGCCCACACTTTTAGGGTTGAGGACCTAGATTTTCAACCCTTACTTGCCCCACCAAGGATTTTTGGGACACTTCTACTTTTGAATGGTGATGTTGACTCCCAAAACTAGAGAAAGGAGGACTATGCTCTTCTTCTTGAAACTACAATGGATTTTCCTTTCCTTTGATTTCTCGTACTCCTTTTTAATCATAACTCCTTATTCACAAGAGTGTTTCTCCTTTTGAAAACACCAAGACCATTCATGATGTTAGTTCGACCTTATTCCGTCGCCGAGGCAAGCAAGGCTCTTATTCACTAGTTTTCCAAAGGAGGGCGAGGTTGATGGCACTTGAGATGAAGGATATACAGGAAAACAATACGCAGAGGCTTCGAGAGTGAAGAACCCCCACCGTGTTCAAAAATTTAAAAACCCCAAGGGGGTGAACACATCAGAGTGTCTTCCTCCAATATCTCTGGGACAGTCAGTGGAAACTAAAATGAGAGCCAAAGACCCCAAGAAGATTTCTTTAGCCCCCGACAAACGCCCTCAAGCACCGGGTAGCCGAAACTAGAGGACTTGAATAGTGCATGGTTGAATCGTGGGTTAGGACCTTCGTACCGCTAGATAGTTTCCTATCGAATTCTTAACTTTGTTTTCTAAAGATTCAAGAGCTCCAGAACCTAAAGATGGTGACCTTCTAAGTTGACTTTTGGAAATGAATGGATAAAATACTTGGGACTAGACCAAATTTGTTGAAAACCCCCGCCTCCAAATCCGTAATCCACCAACTCCTCCTCCTCCATGTGGGTCCAATAAGAAGAAATCAACATCTCATCCGAAAAGCATATTTGACGAGTAGTTGCGTGTCTTCAAAGGGTTTATCATGGCAAACTATCCGTACAAAATATATATCATGTGATAAAAACTCATGGTTACCATTTAATCTTATTTTTTCATTTTGACAAGATATGAGAGCTCGACATTGTCCAAAGCTTGTTCACTTCTGTCAAAAATATGCCCTAATTTAGCTTGACACTCCATAGACCTTTCACCCGCAATTTTTCCGTGGGCCTCTAGGGTTTCTCCTGTTGAATTCTTCTCCTATGGTAAATATGATATAATTTCCTCTTTAACATTTTGAGTCCGTCAAATAAAATAAAAAATATATAATTAATAATTAATAATTAAAACCAATCTAGATCTATCTTAACTTCGTATCTACCAAGGGCCGAGAGGGAGGAATCAAATGTCTTAAGGTGCAAACCTCTTTAGATTTTATCCTCTAAACACTTCATAAATCTGAAGTTAAGATGAATCTAGATTAATCATATACAATGGAAAAAATAAAAAAACATAAAAAAAAATAAAATAATTTGCAAACTCAACATAGTTTCCACCTTTCTTTTGAAAAAACATTAAAATATTTACAATATTTGAATAACTTTTAAGAAATTTAAAAAAAAAAAAAAAAAATATATATATATATATATATATATATATATATATATATATATATATGTATATATATATATATATATATATATATATATATATATATATATATATATATATATATAAAAATAAACTTTTTGACCCTTTCCATTAAAATGCTTTGACCATTCGAAAAATCATTTTCCCACTCCATTTATATTTCAAGAGGGTATCATTGCGGGAGGATCGGCGAGCAAAAAACACATAGAGAACATTTAGTTACCAAACAAGAGACTGTGTGGCTAGAGGACGGAGCCTTAATACCCTCTCATCGATACAAAGTATTGAGAGTTCGACACGAGTAAAGATGACGAATCGATTATTTAGTTTCAAGAAGTAGAAGGCACCCCCTCCTCCTCCACCCATCCGTTGAGAGGCCTATGAGAAGGTAAGGGTTTAAGAAATTATTCAAGTATGATGTAGCCGCTATGCCATGGAAATAAAAAAATCGACCATCATCCGTGCACTCTCGCAATACGTGGAAAATCCACAAGGAATTTTCGTAAATACCGATGACTCCCCGACCCGAGCTTGGGAACCTCTATAGAAAAGCTTGTTGTTTATGGGAATAGCAACAAAGTTCCCGGTTCCGTGCTTATTGCTTCTTCCACATCACCATTTGTTTGAGGTCTTCTAACCTTCAATTCCAATTTTGGTATCCCCGATTTTCTCACAAAATCAACAAAACTCTCAATAGTGGCGACCGCAAGACGAACTTAAAACACCGTAATTCTTATCACATGCCTTATCACGTCGCTCTTCAAATAATTTATACTACAAATCTTTCATTCCTCTTCTAGATTCGAACTCTAATTCATCCTTCAATCACATGGAATGTTCACCGAACATTTTCCTTGGAATTATCACAAACTGCTCGTGAGGCCACAAAGCTTTGAAAAATGTTGTTGAAATTAAGTCGTGGAGATAGAGGTTCCATGGTAAGTCTTTGACTATCCCTGTGAATGTGGAGCTGAGAAATATTTGTAGAGGAAAGCTACAACCCTACGAATCGATCTTGAAACCTATATTCACAGCTTTGTGCATTCGCATACTCCCTAATATTTAAGATAATTATAGATTTAAGCAAAGGCATTTTATGAAAAAAATAAGAAGCCCAAACTAAATTTCGTTAATGGCAAACTTTAGATTTTGTTCGTAAGATTCCGTAAAGAGGTGTTAATCGATAAATCTACTCTAAAATTCAATAAAGGTCATGTAAAATCCAATTCGAATCAATGTCACTACCTTGGAGGAAACTGGATGTCAAAGAAAGGAAAAGGTATTTTCGTTATTCCTCAAGCAATGGAATTTCCTTGCGCTTTGTCAATCACCTAGTGGAGTAACATGGTTATTCTCAAAATATTAGATATACCATTAAATGTTGTTATAAACTATACATATCGTACTACCGACTCTGGCTTGATCCAACCCCAATCTTGAAATTCAATAACCTATAAAACTCGTTTACCTCGTTTGATAAAGAATACGACCACATTTCACAGTAAATAAACCTTAATCTCGATTCTATAAGCATTAGCGTATCAAGGTAATAAAAATTACCCCACAAACTCCGCCCGTGATGGATTGCAATCCCTCAACTTCCGCATTTTTTTTTCCTTAATTTTAGTAGAGAGATTGAAACCCTATACCAGGATGGTCGACAAAGATGAGTTCGGGATAAGAGAGTAGGGACCTGGAAATATTCGTGTCACCAGGATTTTCACCAATCTAAATTTTGTCTCCAGTATATTCTAATATCTGTACCTATATCCATTTAGAAGGAGTCAATGGCAGAAAAGAAAATTACATAGGCATGTGCTTACCGACATTCAACATCTCCATCGAGATGAAGGCAAGCAAAGAAACGCTATCAAACATGGATTAACGAACTATTTTAGTCTCCGTAGTAGGTGGACCTTGCAAAGACAAGTGGCACATGCCCGTCCGGATTTCAGAATATCGCCCTCCTTTTAAGCATCTTCATGGTTTCCACCATTCGATGTCTTAGTTCTCATAACATGCGAGCACAAAATACCCACCAAAAGGACCTCCTCGCATCACGTCCTCCTCCCCACCTCGTCGATGAATACTCCCGTTTACTATTTCCCTAATTAGTCCCCGCCTTGTTTTACTAGGGCCATTGCCCAATCGCGATGAGACATCTTCTGGGGCCCGACTCACGGTATGATGTTGAAAGCCTTCGTGTACCCTCATTATCTCCAACACGTAACCTCCCAAAGTTTTGTACACATCGCTTTTTTCTCGTAAGTTGGCCATAGAGAGCGTAGATTCTAGGCCAAGTAGCCGTGCGTCCTCGCTTACTTTTTTCATCACATGGGATTCTCCTACTTTATTCATAATTCGGCCGTGCCAAAATTGGCCATATGAGCATTCATTTCCCCATCCAAGAGAATGTTAGTGGTTTTGATGTCTCGTGATAAATTGAAGGCTCCGATTCCGTTGTGCAAGATAAATTTTATTGTTCGCTTGAGATTCTAGTTAAAAACTTCTTCTTTTTCGTATCCTAAATTTTTTTCTATCCTTATTTCTTCTTTACCAAGTTTGTCATGGATGATTAGTCCTCAGATGAGGTGATAGTTTCGTGTCGGGGTTTCTAATGCCTTTTCTTCTCATTCTTCCATTTTTTCCTCCATTTATTTCACAATCGCGTCTTGAGAATGGTTTCTAGTCACCTAACAGAATAACCTCGAGTTTCTTTTCCCATTCTACTAAAGTTTCCATTATCATTCTCATTTTCCCCACACATCAATTAGAGTTGATTATTGAGCCATATAACCATGACAAGGTATTGATCCGGTATTCTCTCAATGAGTGAAATCTTGCAAAACAATGTGAAGGCTTTTTCAACAATACTAGGTTTTGTTTGCATCAAAAGCTTCTCGATTATAAATAAAAATATCAGGTGCATCACTTATGAAGGCTTCTTTCAACAATGCTAGGTTTTGTTAACCATTAAAGATATATATATATAAGTAACCCTCAAAGATTGCAACTTGATGCATATAATACTCAACAATAATGCATGGATTTGGAAGACTTGTAATGATCATCCTGGGGCAATGCCTGATAATTGGTCACAAGAGGCTTACTTGATCTCGGGGTCTCTAAAATGCATCGAATATTAGGTTTGGGATGGATTCTCGTAGATAGCAAGAGATAGGAGTTAAGAACTATTTGTCGTTGGCAGGAAAGTGAGACATAGTGAATGCATTTTTGCCTCTCTCTACACTATTTTATTCTCGTTGTAGTGCCTCTTTTAGTGAAACTCGTCGACCAGGAGAGTGATTGGCTAGGTGGCTTCCAACTCATCATGAATTGTAGAAGTTGCTCTGCGGGTGCATCTCCATTTGTATCTTTCAGACCTGTACCCACACTGCAAGGACAAATTGGCTTGTGATTGCACCCTCTTACCACATGAAGGCTCATTCACATTAAGAATCACATCATTATTGTTGCAAGAGCACAAAATGAATAAAATGAAGGACACAATGTTTTAAATCAATAAGGTCACAAAGGGAGGAACTCCAAAATTACACAACCAACTTTTATATTACACCACATATTTCATAAATTTAAATAATACGCTTCAATGGGCTTCATCTACCGTGTGAAATAACTATTGGGAGTGTCTGCAAATAACTATTAGCAAGAAGTCCGCCGATGTAAGTCTTAGCTAGCCTTACAAAATTTCAAAGAGGAATACCAAAACCAATTTAATTCACCCTAGTACTTCTATTTCTCTTGCTCCACTTTTCCATCTCCTTCCTTCTATTCTATTTTCCACTTCCCTATTTTCTTCTCATTCCCCTTCCTTCCCGATGGACACTCTTGCATTAGACTCCCCTAGTAAGGAAGAAAAGTGAGCTCCCTCTCACAAGTGTGTAGCAGGTGAACGCTAAGCACTCATCCCAACTCTACTTTCAAAATCCAAGTGGTCTCTTTCAAGCCCTTGCCTTCCCAATGAATGAAATAATTTCTTGTTCCCTAGATTTTTCCCACAACCCTATCTTTCAAGATATTTGTGATCTCATCCCTCTTATGCTTTGGAATATACTCTTTCAAATTTCCAACATATTGATTCCCATCTGCAATACCTTCGTGAACACACAAAATGAAAACGTGTTGGAAGTTTGTGAGATGTCCAAACCCTCGTTGAACTCTAAAACATAATCATTGTCCAAAATATTTTTCAAGATATTGAAAGGACCTATCATCTTTTTCAGCTTGTAATAGGTGTTCTTTAGAAAATCTGGGCCTCTCGACCGTGCTAAAAACAAGATTCCTTTCCGAATCTTCACACACGCTCATTTACTTCACATTGGGCTATTGTCACTCGTTTTCACACCCGCTCATGCATTTCTTCGTATGCCGAGTGAATGACTTCGCATTTACACTCCTCTTACTTGCTTTAAGCAAGAAATCCAAACCAACGACTCCTCTTGATGACCTACCATCGAATATTGGAAGTACTATTCCTTGTAGACATGTTCACCAAAATTCTTCTCTACACAAATTTAGCATGTGACAATACCAAATCCCACTATTCATAAGCTTCTCTCCACTAAACGTCTTAATAGATTTCCAAGGCTTCTATTAACTATCTCATTTTTCTCACAAGTATGCAGATGATATGCAGTAATCAACTACAATTTTGTGTCAATTATCTTCCACAAAGTCCCGAAATGACCAATAAACTTGCTATCTCTCGTTTGAAATTATGCTTCTTGGTAAACCATGTAAACAAACAATATCTTTAAAGAAAAACAACAATATATGTCACAACATTTGTTTTCTTACCATAAATTAAATGTATTATTTTTGAAAATCATTGAACAACTACAAAAATAGAATCATTACGTGATTTGGCTCCTTATAAACTTGAATACCTAAGTCCACACTAATACATTCCTACAGAAGCTCAAGATTGGAAATGGTGTGTACAGCGAATATTTTGATTCCTTCTCTTACAAAGCCGATAGGTTCTACCATTCTCAAATCCATTTCTTCTCATTCTTGGATAAATAGTCCAAGAATGGAGTTCAGTCACCATTTCATAGTTCCTTGCCACCAAATTTCCATGCATTATAGAAAAATATGCATTAGTTTCATACAAATTCTTTATTTCCTTCAACCCTACCATTTCCATTGTCATAGTAGTCAACAATTTCGTTCTTCTATTCAATGCTTCAGCAACCCTATGCAAACTCCATACCTATGCTTCAACATGAATGAGTGACTCTATAAGAATTCGATCCACTTCATCTTCCATTGATCTAACTTTGCATGGTTTTTTATATATTATGCTGATTGATTATTAGTAAAGTGCAAAATCCCTAGGCAATAAGTAACACGTCTACTTTTTTTAATCATTGAATGATGGCATGGATCTTTTGATCACACATATAGCACATAATCTTTGCATCATTCAATGTTATATTAAGAATGCTGATATATAAATAAGGGACTTCATTCACCAACATGGATCCTCTGCAGAAGTTTCGTTCTTTCCTTTCTTTCAGACTTGTACAAAGATTCTTATTTGCAAAAATTTCACTAGTTTTCTATTTCTCTACCTTTTGCAAGGATTTGTGTATGGAATGGCTAGAAATTCATTTATTCTCATTTTTTGTTTCAAACAAAATAATAATAATTAAAGAAAGTCTGATAAAAACAATTAATAATAATATAATACTAAAATTTAATCCCATAGGGAGTTTACTTGGCAAGCTTATGAAAATGTAAAGTAAATGAGAGTACAAAGTCCTATGTTCAAATCCTAGGATGTTTTCCTTTGGTTACATGTTAGGGGCCTCTGGTTCACCTAGGGATTATAACAATGTTCCACGGCGTCGTGTCCCCCCATTTGGGGGTCGAGTTTCCTAGCTCCCTCGCGCTCCGAGGATTTGGGGAAGGCTCGGGGTCGTTTCCCCAAGCTCCCAAAAAACAGGGAATGCGAGGAAACTTCTGAGGGGTCGTTTCCTAGGAAAAAGGGACGTGAGGGGACGTGAGGAGTCATTTCCCCAGTAAAAAAATTGAAAATTTTTTTAATGAAAAAAAAATTCTGAATTTCTAAGGTTTTGAGTTAACTTAAAAGTTTATTTCAATGTTTCATTGTTCATTTCACATTTCATTTACGCTGAAGCTGTCACCGCTGCCCAATTTTATCTTGTATTGTGGGGCAAGGCAAATGATCAATCCAAATTGGATACAAGCACAAAAAAGAATGGACTTGAAAATGAATCCGACAAGAACATCGCAATTACAACAACAAAAGAGTCTAACATTGACATTAATCAACCCCTCTTACAACATGAAGGCAGTGTTGAACATTTAAATCATTCCCACACACACATTTCTTATGAGGGATTTTTTATTAGATCTAAACACGAAATTGTTTTGCTGAGAAGTAGGTTTTTTTAAATTATTGCCACCTTTAGTTATGAGAAAGGAAACCATTGTCAAAATTCGCAAGAATATAGTGTATTTTTCTTCCCTTCTTATCTTCTATTATTTGACATAAAGGCCATGGTCTCCAGTTTTTTAACATCACAGTTACAAACTTACATGTATGATATCCTCCATGATGTAAGTATTATATATTATACAACGATAAAGACAGTTACACTATAAATATCAAAACTTCAATGATATATCATATATTTTTATATTTATAAGTTTTTAAGGCCCCGGCGTCCCTCCACATTTCCTAAAAATTGGTGGGGAGCTTTTTCATAGGCCCCTCCCGCGTATCCGCGCTCCCTCACCCCCACCTCCAGGGTACTTGGTGGAACATTACAGATAAGCCAGTCCCTTGGCAGTCCCTAGGACGATGTTCCTCCGATGTTCCTTCAGAATTCAATTCCATTGCACTAGGTTAATTTTATCTAAAGAAGACCAAAAGGCCATGGATCTATGCAGGGGTTTGGTGGTTATTTCAGCTATATTTGGAGGTTATGACAGGATTAGGAAACCCATGCATGTAAGGAAAATCATAGCATAAAATGTGTGTTTCTTCATGTTTATGCACAATGCAACTCTCATAGAGCTTGCTAGGTACCAGATCAAGCTAGATGAGTCTCACATAATTGGAATTTGGTGCATAGCTTTGGTCAAAGAGTTGCCATACAAGGAATCTATAATTAATGACCTCATACCCAAATATCTTCCCCGTAGGCTTTTCCCAAACTGTGGTTACAACATTTGGATGGATGCCAAGCTGTAGCTTGTTGTTGATCCCTTGCTAATTTTGAAAAATCTCCCAATAAATCACAATGTTGATATTGCTATGTCCAAGCATACTTAGAATATTCATACCATTGAGAAAGCGAGTTTTACAGTCATATGGGGAAAAAGGAGTAAAGAAGTTGTGAGATATCAAATGAACCATTACTATGTTGATGGTTTGTAGCCTTGGAGCTCTGAAAAGCTTCTTTACAGCAATAGTATGAGAGCTCATCATTGTTACTTTTTATCCATGATTTCAGAAATGTTACCTATCTAGCATGATTCTTGATCACTGTAACTAATTTTACACATGTTGTTTTTGATGTGACAGATGTGCCAGACACTGCATTCATATTGAGAAAGCACAACCATCCAACAAACCTATTTTCCTACCTTTTGTTCAATGAATTAGAGGTCTTCAATCCTCGGGATCAATTTGCATTTTCTTATGTTAGAGATATGATGAGCCCAAAAGTGAGTATTCACATGTTTGATGTAAACATTTTCAATACAATGACAAATGAATTTTGACATTCCCGCAAAATCAATGGGAGCATTTTCAAGAAGCCTGGTGTGAACCAGAAAATTTCTTTGGGACACGATATTACAACCTACAAATCGTATTTGGACAGGATGTTGAATTAAAAATATTTTTTACTTTAACAATTTTAGTGAACTCCGTATCAAAATTTAGCCATGTATACCATGCACCTCCAGTTATCTCTTTTGAAGGTGTCAATTCTGCTAGCATATACACCTTCTTTGCTTGGTCAGAAACACACTTCACCCCTTTTATTAAGCCACGAGCTTCCAGATTTTTCAATGCTTTGTTAACCTGTGGCTACTGCAAATTTGTTTCTCTTTTCATATCTTTTGTCCATATACCCATATTTCCAGCATTTTTTTATGACTTGATATATGAGCATATCTTCAGATGAGGGGCCCTTAAACCTTACAGATTCTTCTTTCATCTGTTGCTCATAAAATATGAAATCACCTTACTTGAAAACCTAGAGTTGATGATTTTGAAGCAGGGCATTGAGTGCCTGAGCTCTAACATTGAGGTCAACATCTTTGAGATTTTCCTCCATGATTTTATCTGCCAATCCATCAGAGAAAGTAGTGAAAAGATCCAATATTCTATTGATGGTAGTAGCCATTTATGAAGTTGATGTTTCCATCTCTAAGATCTTCAAAACTATAATGGGCTTCAAACCCTAGAACAATATGTGCATTTGCAGTGTCTGATTATCCATATTACTCCATTTGTAGTATGGGCTTCGATCCCTAGCAACAATATGTGCATCCCTCAAGCAGGAACAAAAAATGTATGTATATATATGCATTTTGAACATTTGTGTGGGTATTATTATGTTACGATCACAAAAAACAAAATTATGCACAACTGAATTTTGATAATTTGGATACAAAATGTAGAATTGAGTGGTGCTTGAAGCATTCTTTGGTGGGGGACAATTTCTAACTACTGGATTCAGTGTCAAATTGCTTTATGAACAATCCTCACTTATTTATCAGTTATTTTCATCTCAAGCATATCAATGTCATTTTCCAACATATGTTATTATCATTTACTCATGCAACTTGTTGTGCATATGGTTTCCATGTTTCATTTTCTCAGTTGTCACTATATAGGAAACCATGCCCTCCTTTTTCCAAGCATATATAGTTATAAATTTTTGCCCTTTGTTTACAAAAGGGGCAGGTAGGTGTCATTTATTCAACTCTTTATCATCACTACTCACAAGTTAATTAAATGATATCCAACATCCCATAGATTTAATGTCTTAGCTTCGTATGCTTTATCATAGCATAGATTCTCATGGTTTTCTTTTAGAGCCAAATTTTTTGCAAAGATTAATCTTTTGGTGATCATCATGAAACATTTTTTAGAGATTATGATGTGCTCTTTTGGTTTTGAGTTTTCATTCTTGAATTTGAGTGTGCTTTGAATTTTCTTTAATTGTTCCTTCACATGAATTATATTCAATTTCTGATTGTCTGTCCAAACTTAGAAGAACTCTAGACAAAAACTTGTTGATGTATGATGTATTTGGTGCTACTTTCTGACTTATAATCCAAGGGAATTAATGCAATAATCCATTGTATCCATGAACATGGATCTGTGCTTTTGTCACCAATGAGTGTTTCAACTTAATGTTATTATTTTTGGCACTACGACGAAAATTTTTCAGATGCTTACTGAGATTTCTTATGCATGGAATGTGATACTAATTTGTTTGGCCATTTTTGTCTGGGCCAGGATTATTTGGAAAATGCATCAACCGTTGAAATTGGATATACTGTAATTTTAGAACACGCGCTTGCGGAGAGGGACCGAAGGTATGTTTTTTTCTCCTAATTATTGTTTTAGTTTGATTCATATCCTTACCACAAGAATAAACTATGTAGTATTTGAATGAATACTTGTTTGTGTTTGCGAAAGATGTGAGATTCTCTACATCCTGCTTGGGGTGGGTGGGTCCGTCAATATTTTATTTGCATGCAATGACATTTAATCTATACTATGTGTTAGGTGCATCGAATATAATATCCCAAATCCATCTAGTTCTGGTTTCAATAGAGTCAATATTGCATATCTCGAGTTCAAAGAAATGGCTGATGTATTGAATATTGAAATTTGAGATATTCAACCTCGAGCTTTGGAACATTGATGTGCATATCAGACACAATTTTAGAAGTGTTGTGCTAGTGTAATTTGATTTCCATTTGATATTAGCGCGATTAATCTCATTTTTTGTGGAGCTGACTCTGTTTAGTTTGGAGGCTTTGCAGGTTTTTGTCATTTGGGTTAGAAATGCAAGTGTGCATTATGATATGCAGTTTCATCTTTGATGTTATTTATCTATGGCAAGCATAAATAATGAATGGAGTTAATGCATGCCATTGGGTTCTTAGTCCATTTCTGATTTATACACTGTCATGGATGTTCCACTGGATCTTCATAACAAATTTTATAATATTATACACTCTTTTACTATGCAGTATTCTACTCAAGATTGCGGACTTCATATCATTAGCTTTTACACAGAAGTTACTGAGAATCAACTAAAAGTGAAATGAAAGAGACAAACAATTACACACCATTTATACATTGAATACAAGATATACCCTAGGAAAACCCAATACAGGATGAACCCAACTAGAAGGAGAGGCCTATTCTTTTCTCTTTTATTCTCAGGATGAAAAGTGAATACAAAGAAAGGGGTACTCACACTGGCCAAATGTGGATGCTACATGATTTTCTTCTTCCTCTGTCATGCCTCAATATCCCATAACTATGAACATAATATTGAAACATATCTTGAAATAGATATAAATGCAGAGAACATAGAGAAACACAACTTGACTCATTTATAGAGAGCTGAAGAAGTTACATGGTCACTACGTGTTGTGATTTGTCTTATGAGGATCACTTTTTCTTTGTTTATTTTTCTTTCTAATATTGATCCACCCAATTATATTGACATGGGTTAGTAGCATTGTGATATACTGATTTGTGAAAGGGAATCATGAACGCAAGGTGTTTAGGACTAAGCTTTTCCTTTTTTGATTCACGAAGGTGCTTTAAACCTCAAAAGAGATTTGATGGCACCAATGTTGAGTGTGTCTCCCCACCACTACCAAGGGGAACTTGCATAGGTCTCTTTGCTTTCATATGAGCCATTTTATTTGTTGGAGCACATATATTTTTCTTTATTTCTTACCATCCTTTGGGATTTTACCTATGTCCATTGGATGTAGAAGTTGTTGGTGAAGATGAATAGGTTTCTTGGAGGTGTACAGTTTATTGGCATGATCTACATCTAAATGTTGAGCTTTCAATGTCTAACATCTTGGTAAAAGTGAGATCGACCCATTATATGAGCACCTGGTTGGGAAAATCACAACTTAGGTTGAGAACTACACAGATATGGGTAAAGATGTTGAGCCCATGACAATATGAGATCCTTTAACTTTAATAAAATGACCCAGGGAGTTCCTAATAGTAGCAAGAAAATTAGGATACCATAAGTGAAAAGCAGGTTTGGAACTCTTACCTAGACTGAAGCTGCTTTAATAATAATGGTGTTTGGATAAAACTTTGAGAACTAGGGATTAAAGGAGAGGTGCATTCCCCCCTAGCAATAAGGTCCTAGGTTGAAAAAAAAATTTCTATCCACCATGGCCTTAAAAATTACAATGAAGTAACACTTAGAATGGAGGAAGAGCTCATTTTTCGTAATCTAGGTTTTATTTTTCCACCCATGAAGCGTTGTTGTAGATGGAAAAAGCCCATTAGAACGACAAAGAGTGGTATCCCTTACAAAAGGTTGTGGGCATATACCTGTGGATCTATCACTTCAAGTTCCAACACTGGAGTGTCCTTTGATTTCTCCACTATGAAGGCAGGATTGAGGGACCCCTTTATCTTTGAGGGAATAGAAAGCCTAGGCTTCACCTCATCCTTGAATTGATGGGATTGGGAGAAGGAGGGCATATTTTTGCATAGGGATCCTCCAAGAAGGCTTGAAACCAAAAGCACAATAACATCCTTTCTTATGCCAAAATCCACGGGAAAGAAACACTCAAGGAGTTGCCTTCTTGCATAGAGTCGTTCCTAATGGCTTGGAGGGGATGCCTCTCTTTCTTGTATTCATGAATTAAATATAAATACGTAACTCCATGGATTTAATATGAAAATAGAATGATTCCCCTAAATGGGACCTCATAAAGACTTGAATATCTCAGTGACTTCTTGTTTTTTAAGATTCGTGTTAGATAAGAGAGAAATGGTATTAGCTCTAATGAAGACCATATTGGAGCTAAAAGTCTTATCTAGCATTTGTGTAAGTTGCGACTCTTAAAAAGTTATGGTGGCACTCTCATTTGAATTGAAATACCATGGATATAGCCGATGAACACATGTTTCCTCTAGTTATAGTTTTAACTCAATAATAATGTGGTCCTAGGTCATCCATCAATTCTTTTATTGTCGTGTTCATTTAATTAGCATTAACTATTGCAAGCGTGATGACATAGAACTAATTCAATGCCTTATTGACCCATGATGAGTGCTTTTCATGCATAAAATGAAAGATCATCCATAATTTGAGCCTTGAGATCAAGATAGACTTTGTCAAAATTGAATCTCATGTTGACACCGGCATTTGAAGCAATGGATTTACAAACGATTGATTTAATGAACCTGCCTTGAATATTTGCTTAAATCCCTAGTGGCTTATATTAATCCAAAAAAGAGACAACATGCAAATATAAACTAGTTAATTAGTTGAAAAATAATGTTACCATAAACCTTGTGCAATGTTTAATGGCTTGAGTGGATCCTCCCTTCATTATTTCCATGAATTTAATATATAAACAAAATCAGGGAATAATATAGAGGGTTTTCCTCGAAAGGGACCTAATAAAGACGTGAATATTTTCTATGGCTCCCTTGTTTGAAGATTCATGTTAGATAGTATCACAATTATAGTAGTTATACAAATACCATACTAGAGTTGTGTGGCTTGCTCTCGCTCTCTAGTGTTTGGCAAGTGAAGACTCTTCAAAAGCTATGGTGGCACCTCATTTGTCCTCAAATACCGTATATAGCCAAGAATTCGTATTCTCTCCGTGGTTACATTTGTAACTACTAGCCCTATTGTGGCCTTGGCTTGGTCATTGACCTCATTTTCCGTCATGTTCATTTATCTAGGGTTTGTTATCGTAGGCATGACGACAATGACTTCTTGACCCTTTCGATGACCCCTTTTGCTTTCATGTTCATTTATCTATTGTTTTTATTGTAGGCATGATGACAATGGCTTCTTGATCCATTGTCCTCGTGTAATCAAAAGTAGGATTGGCCGTAACTTGAGCCTTGAGCTCAAGATTAACTTCATCAAACTTGATCTCATGTTGATGATGTCATTTGAAACCATGGATTTACAAATCCTCACTCTCATGCACTTGAATAGTTACTTAAGTCACTTGTTTATAACTTTATATTAATCTTAGAAAGAGACAAAATGCAGATCTAAACTAATTCATTAGTTGCCCAAAACAATGATATCATAATTCCACAAGAAAAATAATATTTCAAGCCAAATCGTATGCAAGTTTTGAGATAGTTGGTGATTCACAGTGGTCACCCCTTAAAAGAGTATATTTCTCGGGACATTAGAGAATCACAATTGGCCATAATAGGTACTCATTCCATCTCCAAGTGGCTTGGGTTTTCGATAAATATTCATAGGATTTTGCTAAAAGTTTGTGTGAGGAGGCATATAGTTTTTTAGCAAATAGAAAAACAAGTCTTCAAGGATAACAGAATTGAACCATTGACCCATATAATTTCCTAAAATATGGCTCTACAATTGTTTCCAAATTTTTCTTTTTACCATCTAAGGACACTCACTTATTATTTTACTTCATAATGGTTGGGTAAATTTTTAAAAGAAAAGGGATGGGTGTTTGGAAATTATGCTAAAACACAAATATTCCCGTGGAGGTCTCGGTGGTATTATTTCCTAACAAATTGGCATGAGAATGATGATAATCCCTTATCCTTTCCATGAATATATCCAACAAATTGGTGAAAAATGAGTGATCAACTACCCAACCACAAGAATATTCTGTAAATCGTACCTCCAAACTAGGTTATGAGACCATGTGATGAAGGATGGTTGTTGGATTTATTTCTCATCCATCCCAACCCACAATACTTAAAAAATAATAGCCACAACCGTACACCAACAATTATGTCCTCATCAAAGCTATTTAGGTATCTCACTCAATGTTAAAATAGTGACAAACCTCTTCCACTAGAAAAACACAACACAAGGTCATGATCTCCATTGAATCTATACCCTCTAGTTCCACAATGTTGGTATAAATAATTCGAGCTACTGGTTACTCTTTGGGAATCCTTGAAATTCATATACCTTGGCTCATTGCAGTGATGAATCAGACAAGTGGATAATGTGATTTCAAAGATACCTTAGCTCATTTCTAGTTAACATTGATTTAAACAAGTGAGTAATGAGATTCCATGTAGATTACATTACAAATCTCTCTTCAAACAAAATGCCATCCTTCCACTTCTGCCTCAACCCCTCTAGCTTGGCACAAACTCACACAACTTTCAATATCATTGGCTTCTTGGGTTGGTTATATGGAATTTCATCTATGGAGGCATGTGTTCTCTCAACATGAGGAAGAATGTAAGAATGATAAAGAAAGAACCTCTCTAAGAAAAATTAACTCATGTCTCCCATGCATGAGGATCATGTGTCTTCCATATAACATTTTGAGATTGGACTTGGAACATATGATCAACAGGGTAGGTGAAAGAGCTTTTAATATAGCATGGTTAAAATATAGAACCTCTAAAAGCAACACATGGCAGCAATGATATATTGGGTTATAAGAGGCACCCCAACCCTGGATAAGAAATCCCATGTGATGTTGGCATATGGGGTTTCAAGATAACTCATGCTATATTTCTAGGAAACTCCCTTCTACCAGCTCCATGTAGAGGGCCATATTTTCCATATAGAGAGACATCCCCCAGGCCAAATCCATCTCTTTTACCTAGCTTTCTATCGAGAGCCTGAGATGGTAGGATAGCTTCCCTTTCGACTTTAGAGGAATACCCTTTGTTTGATAGTGGGAATTCAATGCATTGAGGCTTACCCTGTACTTGGCTCCAAAGATTTGTATTTTTTCTTCTTAGCATTGTGATAGCCATGCTTAGATATTTTTTAGGACCAATTCTTTATTTTATAGGGGTGGCCTTTGAAATCCCACGTTGTACTGCCACTTATGAATTGAGCAGTCTTGTTGATGTATTTTTGGTCATTTTTTGAACATTAAGTAACCTATATTACCTTCCAAAGGACTCGCTTTACTCTTCCATTCTTGGATTCATCTCTTGTGTTGCTCCTCAAGCAATCTTTTTGGAGGTTATTATATTATTTATTATACTTTGGTTTTATAACAGTTAAGAATAACATCAAAACCTAGCTTGCCTCTCATTTGGACTCATGACCATTCAATAGTGGGACCTTTTCCTTGGGCGTCGAGCTAACAAAATTTGCAAAGCATGTTCACATTCTACAGTATGGGGTCATTACAATTCAACCCTTTTGGATTGACACAATTCTCATAAAACACTGCATTTCAAATAATACATGATTTATTCTTTTATAATCCAGGGGTTAAAACTGGAATCTTAAGTTATCCAGGTCATAAATTCACTTACAAACATTGATGGGGGGCATTTTCTGTCTGGATTGTTAGAAAGATCTTGAAAAAAAAAATTACATTGTTGTTGGTCATTTTTATTTGTGATTTAGTATAAACTCTTTTCCTTCATTAGAATTAAGTCCATTTTGTACTGGCAGGTAATTGAACACATTGTTTTTCTCCAATGTTTTGTAGTCTTAAAGTGAACTAATTACTGTATTATTGTTTGGTGTTCACTGCTGAAAATAGATACTCTTACTACGATAAGTTTTATTTATTTTTTATTTGTTGGTTGCTGTCATGTTTTGAGTGCAGACTTGTAAAATTCCAAATCGCATGTTGCTTTATGTGAAGGGGATATATATATATATTATTTTTTCCGCTGTGGTTCCCTGGAGATCTGTGTTACATTTGCAGAGAAATTTAGATATCATTCAGATATCTAAAATAACTAAGTTCTAATTTGAATATTTATGTGATAATGGAAAGACAAAGGTCCCAATTATATAAAGTCACCCAACAACAACAACATTGAGATTTTTCTTTCATTCAACCTGTAACATATTGCATCTCTCTTCATCAATGCTCTTCTTCCATATGTTATCCACTTATGACATTTCCTTTGCAATATTTGGTGCATTTGCGAGTTATAGGTCATTTGTAGGCTATAAATGTCTTCAAAGTTTCAATTCTAATTAGGTATTCAACTAAACATATTGAGTCTCTTATACGTAACTATTTTTCCCTGCACCCACTTTTCATAACTTGCATAACCATTAGGTACAGACCTACAACTTTGATGATGTTTTTTTTGTTTAGTAAAAGATTGTTGAGAATTTAATTTATTGAAAGTTGTAGAGTTTACAATCTATAAAGTTTCAAGATATAATTTTTAAAAGTCTAATTCTTTAAAGGGTGCTAGCTCAATGTAAGAGCACATGCTTTATAGGTAGCAGGTTGGTGGATCAATTCCATCATGCCCTGATATTTATATGGAATGACGACGATAAATTTTGGTGATGGAGGCTCTTTTGACCATCACTAATGAGATTATAGTGGCATTTTTCGACCCTAACCAAAATATGAAATGGTGATGGTCAACGAACGCCACCATATATACGCATCAATAGTGACGACCAAGAAAGGTTTGTCACCATAAATCATTGTTGTTTATATGAAATGGTTAGGGTCATTTTTTTTCGTTATAGTCATTATTCGTGACCTACCTTGATGTCACCAATGAGCTTATGATGACATTTTTGACCCTCTGTTACACGTTATTTTGTCACCATGACATTTGAATGTCAATATAGGTTCATCACTACCTATATTATGCTCTCTTAGACGTAAAAAACCCTAATGTTCCTAAACCAATTCTTGGAATTGGAGAAAAGCTCATTAAAACCCTAAAAAGTCTAACTCCGCACTTTTCCTAGCTCTTTCCCACGGATCCGTAGATATTTTCTCTATAGCCTGCGGCACATCCCACATGTTCTGCTTATAAAACTTGTGGAACCCCGTAAACAGACAAATAAAGGAAAAAAGTAAGTTCTAGAAGCCCAACTAGACGAATATTCTCCCAACTAGAAGCTTCTAGAGGCACGATCAGTTCGAGCTTTATCCCTCCACTCATGGAGCTCTATCCCTTCACTCATGGAATTTATCCCTTGGTATATGGAGCTCAAATCCCTTCATGAGAGGAATCCATCCCCCTCTTCATGGAACTAAAATTACCTCCATTTCCCTATAAATTGAGCTCATGTTTCAGTCTCAAGGGTAGACACACATGTGGTAATTGCTGAAGAAATTCTCAAGAGAGCATACTCTCTATACTAGTCATTTTTGGTATGAGAATGATCACACACTCATGTCCATAAATTCATGCTAGTTCAGAGAGAGGAAGGCTTGTCAATCTGAAGATGGAACGATTGTTCAGGACCCTAGGAAGAACTTGTGCAACATCAAGGTGACAGGTTGTAAAGTTACTCTTTTCATACAAGATAATACATATGGATCTCCTTTTCTCATTGAGTTGTTCTTGTGTATATTTGAATAATTCAATACTTAGATTCCTTGATCATTGAGTTAGATTAGTTGTTCTCAATTATTATATGTTGCAGGTGCTTTTAATTCTTTTGCCTGTCCTTGATTATAGGTTCTACATATCGAAGAAGCCTCTTTGGAGCGACTGGATAAAAGGTTGTACCGAACGTCGGATTTCAAGGTAGGGGCATGTCCTCTTTCTTTGTTTATAACAATTTTTAATTGAAAATGATCTAGAGAAAACGATTTACAAATGGATTTTTGTTTCTAGCTATCCGTAGGATACTAGTGAGATCGCTCTTGTCTGCAAGATGGATTTATCCGCATAACACCCTCACCAAAATATGAAATGATGACGGTCAACGAACGCCACCATATATACGCATCAGTAATGAAGACCAAGAAAGGTCTGTCACCATAAATTGTTGTTGTTGATATGAAATGGTGAGGGTCATTGTTTGTCATTATAGTCATTATTCATGATAGACCTTGAATGTCACCACAACACATACATTCGGCGATGCCACCTTTGGCGACGTTCAGTTTTTTGGTGACAAATGCTATTGTCCATAACCATTTCTCATATGAAATGGTGACGATCACTATCCCTCATTATAAATCATTATTGGTGATGAATCTTGAATTTCACCACAACCCCTATACTTTCAGCAACAACACCTTTGGTGACATTAAGTTTTTGGTGACGAATGCTCTTATGACCCTCACCAATGGGCTTGGTGACCTTTTTCGCCCCTCACCAATGTCCTTTTCTCTAGTAGTGTTGAGAGATTATACGACACTATTTTGTTTTCAAAAAATTTCATTAAGACAATAACATAACTCTCCACATATTTTATTTTTACTTTGAATCAAAACTCACAATGCTTATATGAATTCTCAGAGATTTAATTCATTAAAAGAAGAAAAACTTGAAATTTCATCACACACTTGGCCCAAAAGTGTAACCCATCTTCATGTATTCACCCTTCATAGCATTCACACTTACACCTTCACATGAAGGGTCAATAATTGCATTATACATCATTTATAGATCAATAAAACAATATATAAAAGTAAAATAATGAATTTACTTCCTTACACCTACAAGTATTTGGTACTTTTTATTTAACGCAATGGCAAGGATTTGTAAAAATATAGTTTGAAGTTAATTAGAATAATTTGCAATGACTGCCAAAACATATATTCTCTTTTTCATGATCAACACATCAAGGAACTCTCTGACATCTTTGGATGTTTCTCCAATAATAATGGGCACAATAAATTATTGGATTACAAACAATAATGTATCCATTTGTTACATATTGTTTGGAAGATTTCATAAAGTTACATTGTAGGATTTTGTTTGCTAGAAAAGCTTAGTATTTGAAATCTCAAAATCAAAGGAAAAGAAGGAGAATTTGGAGCATGATCATCACAATTTTCAGTTCTTACAGGCGAGTAATGTTCTTGAGGAACAAGGAATATCAAAAGAATTCGTAGTATTTTGGTGTTATGAAAAGATTTGTGGAATCGCACACCAAAATATTCTTTAGGATAATTGACCACACATTTCCAATGAATATTTTTTATCAAACACGGAGAACTATGGCATATTCCTTGACATTTTTTCATAAGAATTGATCTTGAAAACTAACATAGTATAAAATATGCATAAAAGGAAAAATTAAAATTAGGTAAATTTTCATTTCAATTTTCTTTGCCATAGTTTTCCATTTTAAATTGCATTTATAATTTTATGGACTTTGTGCAGTTGGTCAGAGTTGATTATTTGATATTTTAATGTTTTCATCATGAGAGGGAGTGTGTTTCTTTAGGAGTGGGAATTTCAAGTGAGATGTATTGAAGGAATTATTTTCAATTTAAATGAATTTTCCAATAAAAATTGAGAGTGCAATTCTATTTATTTTTCTTTTCTAAGAAGATTCCATTTTCATGACATTTAAAGTGATATGATTTCATTGTAAATAGATCAATTGCAAAAAACTATTGTGAGTTTTCTATTGATGTTTAGCTTATTTATTTTGGTTCCCTATAAATTATACAATACAAAGTAACACAATATACAAACTTAAATCATAATATTTTTTTGTTTTGTTTGTAAAGTTGTCTATGATCCTCCAGGCTTTGACTCGTGGCTTGAAAAATTGTGACCCACGGGCATCTAAGCCATCAAAGTCACCCGGGGATCACACTCGACTTGGGCCACACCATCCCTTTAGCTGACTAGATTTTTTAACATGTCTCCTCCCCTAACACAGGGCACAACCACCCCCCGTGAGGTTTAATCCCAGGTCGCCTTGTTGACGAGGCCCATTTGATGTGGCATGGAAATGGTATGATTCTCCTCGTCATTTCCTTAATAAATATTATGTTTTTAAGAGTTTTATCCTTATTTTATAATGATTTGAGAATAAAAGGATAATTAAAATTTGCCAATAAGTGGTATAGTTAATTTAAGAATTTTAGATATTAAAAAGTATTAATGACTAAAGTTGTGTGCAGATTGGTTTAATTGAACGATTGATGTTCCTTTGAGATAGTGGAGAATGCTCTTGGACAGACCATCCCCTTATTTCTGGAAAAAATACAACTCGAGGCATGGGTATGGTCAAAGATAGAAAATAAAGGAGAACTACTTATTTCTATTCAAAGACTTTATAGTTGAATGAGAAATCCTGAGAATCTTCTGATTCTAATGATAGCTCCATTGTTAGTTTCTAAATGTAATATATAAGACGATAGTAAAAATATAGAACAAATTTCGATTTTACGTTTTCACTGTGTATTGCAAACATCAATCTGACTTTGAACTTTCTTAAGATTATTCTGTAAAAAAATTTTAAGTTAATGAAATCGTGCTAGAATTTACCTTAGTTCTTATGTATTGATTTATCCAAGGCAATGCTTATGGAGACCTTGGGCCCAATCCCTGGAGGATCTACAGTTTATTATGTATCACTATTTGTTGGTTACTTTTCATATTCACATTAGTTTTGTTATTGATTATTTATTTCTTTCTTATAGTAGTTAATTGATTGAAATTTGCATCTTGTAATTCGGTTATACTTTTCCTGAAATTGTTGATTGAATTGCGTTAATTATTTATACAAATGTGAATGTGTGATTTTGCGAATTTCATGAGTTATCTCTGATAAGTAATATTTCCATGCATTTGTGAGATTTAATAGCTTTCCTTATGCACTTGATTTGATGAAGCATTCTGGAATAGATAGAGTGTTTAATAAGTTAGAATAAATTTCTTTCATGAATAGTAGAACTGTATCCATAGAAGTAATCATTTTTTGTTATGAATCATTTATTTATTCAACGATTGATATTCCTTGTAATTTGTCTGTAGTGATTTCTTCTCACTCTTTCATAATCTAAGACTCTATATTTGCATATATTTTGTCGATAGCCTTGAAATAAAAGTAGAATCCCAGGTTGATAAGATTAATGAAGGTAGGATTTAACTAATTTTTAAGAGTCATCTTAGTGCCCAACATTTTGGTGTCATTGTCGGGGAGGTTGTCAAATTATAGGTTGTGTCTCTAGAAGGTCGGTTATTGAAGACGAAAGGTAAGAACCAACGCATGCGACAAATAAAAAGCTTGCGCATAGTTCCCACTTTCGGGTGATATGCTTAGGCTATGTAAGTGTGCATAACTAAGAAAAATAATAGGAATCCAATAGCAGTAGAATAGAAACCATTATCGAAAACTAACAAAACCCAGGGACTAGTGAGCCTTGGGAGGACGACCTTTATTGAAGAATTATTCAGAAAGCTGAATCTCAAGCATCATTAGGACCCTAAACAACATCTGGCAAGGGCTCTACCATAATCCCTCAAGAGAGAGAATCACCAACTATATCCCAAGCTAAGATTCACAGTAAAACTGAAGGATCTGAGCAAAGCTTTCAAAGAAAATTTATTCGACACTCTAGACCTTCACAAGAGGGAAATTATTGTGATTTAAAAGAAGGATAAGGAGAAACTAGTGGAGCATATATACGATCTTCGAAATCTATATCTCTTGAGATCCTGGTAGAATTAAAAACACCTGAAATCCCAGACTTAAGTAGCACAATAAAACCCCCTCGAGAGCCAAATAATAACCATAATATTCCTGCTCAAATAACACCCCCTGATCACGAAATCCCTAAATATTACTAGAAAATGTTTTATCAAATGGAAAATCAAGGACAACAAAACCAGACCTAGACATTGGAGTATCCTATTGTCGATCATGTGGCTAATGCTCTGATGAAGGCCATCCCGTTACAAAATCTCCCGACCTTTCATGGGATGACTTCAGAGGATCCAAATGCCTTCTTATTTGAGTTTTATGTTTTGTGCAGAGGATATCGTTATACCACCGATCCTGAGAAATTGAAATTGTTTCCTTCTACTTTGAATGGAGCAGTTTTGTCATGTTTTATGGGCTTAGGAGGAGGCACTACAGATTCTTGGGATGTGATGAAAATTTATTTTTTGACTAAATATCAGGACTATTGTCGATCTAGGGATTTAAAAGATGAAAATTTTAAAATGATCGCAAAAGATAGTGAAAATTTAGATGAATCTATTGAGACATTTCAGTACAACTTACAAAGATCACCCTATGCTACCTGTTACGCGGATTAATCCCTCTTGCGGACAAGAGCGATCTCCCTAGTACTCAACGAGTAGCTAGAAACAAACATCCATTTGAAAACCTTTTTCTCTGGATTAATTGCATTTCAGAATTATTATAAGAAAGTAGAGAGGACATGCCCCTACCTTTAAATCCAAACGTTTGATTTAGTATTTTGTCTTGTCACTCCAAAGTGGCTTCTCCAATAAGTAGAACCTACAATCAAAGACAAGACAAAATAATCAAAGCATCTGCAACATATAAGAATCAAGAAAAGCTAATCCAACTTAGTGATCAAGGAGTCTAAGTATTGATGTTATTTCAATAAGCATAGGAACAACTCAATGAGAAAAAGAGATCCATATGTATTATCTTGAATAAAAAGAGTAATCTTACAATATGATGCCTTGATGTCATACAGATTTCTCCCGGGGTCCTGAACAATCGTTTCTCCTTCAGTTTGACAAGCCTTCCTCTCTGAATACCAGCATGGAGTTATGGACATAAGGGTTTGATCATTCTCATGCCAACAATAACTCACTAGTGTAGAAAGTATGCAGTCTTGGGAATTCTCTTCAGTAATTACTTTTTTCATCTACTATGCATGTAGAATCTACCCTTCAGCCTGAAACTTGAGGTCAATTTATAGGGAAATAGAGGTAGTTTCAGTTCCATGAAGAGGGGGATGGATTCCTCACATAAAGGGATTTGAGCTCCATGGACCAAGGGATAAGCTCCATGAGTGGAGGGATAAAGCTCGAACTAATCGCGACTCTAGAAGCTTCCAGTTGGGAGAATATTCGACCAGCTAGGATTCTAGAATTTACTTTTTCTTTTATTTTTCTTCTCACGTGGGTGTGCAGGTAATTAATAGTAGAAAATCGTGTGGGGGTTGCTGCATTTTATAGACTAAATAACAGTGCATGCGCAGGAAAAGGCTAGAAAAAGTGCGGAGGTAGACTTTTAAGGGTTTTGCAGAGCTTTTCTCCAATTCCAAGACTTGATTCAGGAACATTAAGGTTTTTGACTTCTAAGGGAACATGATATAGGTGGTGATAGACCCATATGAACAGCTAAATGTCATGGTGACAAATTTTAGTGTAACAAATTGCCCCCTAAAGTGCGAAGTTTGAGGTTATTCTGAAGAGTGAAGTGCTTTATCATAGGTGGTGATAGACCCATATGAACAGCTAAATGTCATAGTGACAAATTTTAGTGTAACACTACCTTACCAAAAGAAGTACTCAAAAGCTACTTTAATAAAAGGAATGAAAGATGAGTGGATAGAAACATTGAATTTAATGGGATAAGGTGATATTTATCAAGAGGAATATGATAATATTGTTAAATTGTCTATCAGGTGTTCACATGGAAGCACACGAGCCAGGTCTGGAGTACAATATCCTCTCACCTGAATCAAAAAAACTACGTGTGGTGGTGTAACTAGAACATACATTGGTAATCTTTTAGAATATTTTAAAACAATATTTCTGGCACACTGACTAAGAAGTTAGACATTTTGCATGCTAAACAGAAGCAGGCTGAGGCAGAGCGAGCGTTCGCCATATTATTTCCACGTTTCTAAGAAAAACATATTGAAAGGGAGTTTCCTTTGGACATGATTCGAACTTGTTCTACCTTCTCTAAGGAGAATTTGACATATCAATGTCCATCACTACCAGGATTAAAATTTGTATTTAAATAAGCCGCGGAGGAAACAGAATCGGCATACCTTATGGCTCAGCGTCAATAATGGAAGTCTCTCCCTTCAGGTATGATGCAAGATCCATCCTTGTTTTATTTTGGACAATATGTTCAACAACAGAATCCTGGAAATGCATGGCAGTGACAACCACCCTTTAAAAATCTGCCTGGAAATCCCAATCATATCCTACAACACCATGGCCAAACCAATTATTTTTTGGAACAAGATGGCTAAATTTTCAATACTTTACCCCAGCATGGTAGAATCCTGTTAATAATTCTTATCCCTCACAGTGGACGAATACATCTGCGCAAAATCCAATATGGCCCCAGAATTGGCAGCGCCCTGTGGGAATGGTTAATCCACCCATAGGAATGATCCCTCAATCTCAACCTACTCTGCAAGCTCAATTTCAGTTTCCTCCTAATCGTCAACCTCTCATGCGTCCTCAACTGTTGGCTCAGTCAAATCCTAACCCTAACAATAGACTTGTTTAGTACGTACAAATCATTGAAAATTTGGCCTATGAAATAAATCCCCTAGGATGCAATGATCTTTGGTTAAGATTTGGACGTATTATTTCTCCTAAATAAAGTTAGACTAATCGAGAAAAATAAAATGATAAATAAGAACAAACTTTGACAAATCCTTTGACTGTGGTTATTTTAGAAACAAAACTAATAGGAAACACAGTCAAGCAACAATAATCTGAGAAAATCATAACTTCTTCCCCTCCATTCCCCGAAAGACTCACGATAACTAAACCAACCATTTATCCTGAATTTGATATCGTAGGGGAATTGAAAAATTTGTGTATCAAAATTCTACTCCTTCAGGCCATCAGAGATATCTGAATTTATGCCAAAACGATCAAAGAATTATGTGGGAAAAATCCTAGGAGAAAACCAAAAGATCCACCCACAGTTCACGTCGTAGGAACATTATCTGACCTTATTTTAGGAAAACTAGTTCTTGTTAAATACGAAGATCCAGGAAGTCTTGTAGTGATTGTACAAATACAAGGTTGAACTTTTGCAAACACATTGGTAGACCTGGGAGAAATTATTAACCTTCTGACTTATGAGACCTATAATATCCTGGGTATTACAACCTTAAAACCAATTTCGACCCTACCATAAATAGCCAACATATCGATGATTAAGGCTGAAGGAAATCTGCAATATATCATTGTCTCTGTAGATTCCTGGGAATATCATGTCGACTTCCTGGTCATCAACCAAAAAATAGACTCGATGGGCATCCTTTGACATTAGGTAGGCCTTGGCTAGCAACAACATATGCATATATAGGATGTCGAACATGCAACATGACGATTTCTAAAGGAAACATTGTCAAAAATATTATTTTGTATCCTCCTAGTAAACCAAGTCCGCCTACTACAAGTCTCTAGTTAAGCCCCCCTAGATACCAAGAAAAAAATTTACGCTCTCCCCTTACATTGGATGAGGCCCTTGGACTTTGAAATCAAATATAAGATGATGTAATCAGTAGCTTCATCAATAAACCTTTTGTTATTGAGAACCCAACATGCCAGATGCTAAAAGCTCTGCTTGATAATGATGCACAATGATACCCCTTAGATAATTTGAATGACAATCAAATTCCCACAACTGCTGTCCATAACAACATGCTAATTAAAATAGAACCGATAAAACCCCTTAATATTAATGTTGGTCTAAAAAACCAGCAACAACAAAAATTAACTCAGGTTCTGAGTAAATACAAGCAAGATTTTTCCTGGGAATATTCAGACATGAAAGTTTTCGACCCATAGTTGTGCACCCATCACATTTACATCAAAAAATACATGTTGGACGGATAAGTCATTCTTGCGGACAAGACAGACCTCCCAAGTGTCCTACGGACACCTAGCAACAAACGGACAAACAAAAACTATTTTCTCTAGATAATATTCAATTCATTAATTAGCTATAATAGGGGTTTTGAAGACCTACCTGTAGTCCAGCGCTATTTGTAATAATCTTCTTTCCAGTTGCTCTAAAGAGTCGTCTTCAAAGATCTGCAATCACAGACATGGAAAAAATCAATAGCACCTGTATAGGATAAACTAATTCACGAATTATATATCTATCAAGATGATCAAGGAATTCAAGAAATGAGTAAATCAATTAAATAACTCATTGATAAAACATGATAAACAAGCTACTTAATTAAAGAACTCATTGAGAAAACGGTATTTATTCGTATTATCTTTGATAAAGAAGAGCCTTACAACCGTGTCCGCCTTGATGTCGTACAGGCCTTCCTGGGGTCAAGAACAGGCGTTTCCTTTACTCTGACAAGCCTTACACTCTCTCAGCTAAAGCACATGGGTGTGTAATCATTCCCATATAAGGATCAGCTATGAGAGTCTGAATTTTTCAGCGTTTGTCCTCAAAATTTCTTCAAGCCTCACTCCAATTCTCAAAGTCTCCATCCCTTGAAACTGAACCAAAGCTTCAATATATAAGAAAAGGAAAGTGGTTACAGCTCCAAAATGGAAGGGATAGAGTCCCCTTATCAAGGGATTAAGTTCCAAAATCCAAGGAATAGGCTCCTTTTATGAAGGAATGAATGTTCATAATAGAGTAAAGCTTCGACCAGATAATGCTTTCTAGAAGCTTCCAGCTAGGATAATATTTGACCAGCTGGGCTTCTAGAACTTAATTTTTCGCTCATTTTACCTTTTATGGGGTTCCGCAGTTTTAATACACAAAACGTGCGGTAGGTACCGCAGTTTTCCTTCACAAAAGGTGTGGTTCCGCAGGTAATGGCTAGGAAAAGTGTGGAATTAAGGTTTTTATGATTTTTATGAGCTTTTCTCCAAATCCAAGACTTGGTTTAGGAACTTTGGGGTTTTTGACTTCTAAGGGAGCATGATATAGGTGTTGATAGACTCATATGAATAGCTAAATGTCATGGTGAAAATTTTTAGTGTAACAAGATGCCTGTCCTATTCGACAGCCCCAGAGGAGGTTGAATCCACACCTCAGGGACATTGTTACCTATACCCTGCACACAAACTAAGGTACGTAGTTTTCTTGGTGATAGAGGGTATTACCGCAGATTTATATAACACTTTTCTAAGATAGTTGCACCTTTGTATACTTTAACAGGTAATGTTGAATTCGAATGGACTGACAATTGTGATGTTGCATTTGTAGATCTTAACAAATTTGTTTCGACAACGCCAATGTTAAGAGTACCAAACTGGGAGTTACCCTTTCACATCTCCTCAGATGCATCAGATACAACCATAGGTGCCATTCTTGGACAAGAAGAATACAAGAATCCTTATTCTATTTATTACATCAGCAAAATTTTCACTCCTGTTGAGTTAAATTGTACAGTAACAAAGAAAGAATTTTTACTTGTTATATATGCTATTAATAAATTCTGACATGATATAATAGGATATATGATTTTTCTGTATACTAATCACTTTTTTATTATATTTTTAGCTAAAAATCCCATTACTAATGGTCAAGTGATATAATGGTTATTGTTGTTGCAGGAATTTGATATCACCATCAAAGATAGACCAGGAAAAGAAAACTTTGTTACAGATTTCCTATCTTGAGTACCTAAGGTAAATAACTCTCAGCTGGTAGATGACCAGGTCCCGGACAAGCATCCATTCGCAGTGGCAACAAAAATATCATGGTACACCGACGTGGAAAATTACCTGGCATCTAGGAAATTACCAGCACATCTGCCACCTCGAGAAAGGAAACTGATTATTCAACATAATGCATGCTTCTCCTAGATTGGTGGTTATCTTTTCCACATCGGTTCCGACTTTCAAATCCGAAGGTGCATTAGAGAAGACAAAGTGTATGAAATTCTAAAAGCCTGACATGACCAACCCTACGTGGACATTTTTCACACCTCAAGACGGGACATAAATTTTCTTGAGATGGGCTATTACTCGCCCACAATATTCAAAGAAGCGAATAGGTACGTTCAAGCCTGTGATAGTTTTTAGCGGATAGGTCGCCCCGGCCAGGCTGATGAAATTCCCTTACAACCGCAATTGATAGTGGGTAAACCCACAAAGGTGGGTTACACTTTTGTGAGAATCGAGGGCGGAAAAGTGATTTACCCAATAGTTCGGATGAACTGTCTTAAAGTTCGACTGAACTTTTGAAATTAGTTCGACCGAACTAATTCTTCCGTTTACATTAACGGTGTCCGCAAACAGATTTTTCATCGGAGATGAGAAAACCGGCAACTAAATTTCAACCGAACTAATAGTTCTGCTGAACTATTAGTTTGGTTGAACTTTTAAAATAATCTGGCTGAAATTTAGTTTATAAATACACTAGCCTTGAATCGTTAATAGGTTTCGGGCTTATTGTTATCATATTACCATTGTGGGCTTATTTTTGTTGTCGTATTACCGTTGTTTGCTATTGCAGGGTCACAGGCGTAGGTGAGAATTTTCTGGTTTGTTTTTGTTGTGATTTTTTTTCATTGTTGTGAAATTTGTTGGATTTCTGCAATTTTAATTTTACAGTTTTTTTTTTTTTTTTTTGCAGGTAATTTGTAATCCGTGACGTCCTCGGCCTCCTGCTTGTCTTCTCGTTGTGGGCTCGACGTATTCTGTTCATTGCGGCCTCAACGTCTCCAAATTTCCAGGTTCCTACGTCTTTGAATTGGCAAATTGTAGTTTAACTATAATTTTATAAAGTCTCCGAATTGGAAAATTATAGTTTAAATGTAACTGGCAAGTTGGTGAATGCTTTCTATATGAAGCCGACCAGGACCATGGTTGAACCTTACCTCAGCAGAGCTAGCTCTTTGACCCTTTCTAACTAAATAGTCTATACAAATAACCTTTCATATCTTCCTAATACCCAAACAACCCCTTACCAGAATGGCCTTGCAATGCTTTACTGGGACGTAGACTTATTTCGAGCTAGCCTCCCAGTTAGAAGCATAAACTTGCTATTCTAATTGATTGGGACTAAAATTTCACTACAGCTAATTAGATTATAACTACATTAGTTGGACTGAAGTTGAACTATTTGGGATGTAAAGTTCTCAACACATGTAAGCTCTAGATACCCTTAGAGGCATGGACAACATTTCACAGTCGATTCTGTCTCTCTTCAACTCTCTTTGAAAAACTTATTTGGATATTTATCATTAAATATTAACATTAAATATCCACCATATACTCAATAATTATAATTATATCTAAAATTCCTCTATTTTATTAATATAGTTGTGTTAATTGATATGCATTTATGGTTATTCTCCATTTTTATTTATGAAACAATTGTATTAGTTCTTTATGTCATTCA
The DNA here is from genome assembly GCA_034641835.2 of Pinus albicaulis. NCBI lineage: Eukaryota > Viridiplantae > Streptophyta > Pinopsida > Pinales > Pinaceae > Pinus > Pinus albicaulis. Next base: position 113,264 of record JAXQQM020077727.1, read on the forward strand.
AAAATGTGTGGTTCAAAAGAAATACCATATTCATAGCCTACTGTTGGGCATCGTGTTAAATAAGGATAATGATATCTCCTCTATTTTGGGTAATTAATTTTTACTAGGTGATTGGAAGAAAAATGATATTATTTTCTTAACATCAGAAAAATAGAAACCCTTCTTCACATCACACAACCAAAAACCAGATTACAAACACAATTATATTAGACCTACCACATCCATCTCAAGCTATAATTTCAATGAACTAAACCAGACATAGAGCTTTCACCTCAATTTATAGTTTCATGCACAAAGACAAACAGAGGGAAGCAGATCCAAGTTGGGTATCTAGTTAGTCTTGTCCACGGTCATGTATCTAGTAGGCTAATACTAGTGTTAGCTCTCTGTAATTTATTAGCAAGATTGGGAGAGTCCAATCACAGAGTTAACATCGTTTCAACCAAACTTTGGGATTCTAGGATCTAGCCCTCCTGAATCCGGAGAGGGATCTCTCTAATATGTGCAAAGATGGATATTGTCTTTGAAAAGCTTAAGGTAATGATATTAGGCTAGCTATGAAGGCCAAGGGTTTTGTTTTGTTTTGGATGGTTGAGCATGAAATGTTACTTGAGGGGAAAGTCCTAAGTGCAAAAAAGTTTCAAAAGTGAGAAGTTGCAAGCAAATAGAACAGTTTTGGCAGATAGATAGATATAATGCTGGTTTTTAGTCCATTGGGCTATGGAGTCATATCTGGGCTTTAATTGAACAACAACACCTAAGTGCAAAGTTTCAAAAGTGAGAAGTTGCAAGCAAATATAACAGTTTTGGCAGATAGATAGATATAACGCTGGTTTTTAGTCCATTGGGCTATGGAGTCATATCTGGGCTTTAATTGAACAACAACATCAAGTGTGATCCAAGAGGCTAGTCATCTATGTCTAAGGATCTCTTTAAATTTTGATTTATGGAATGGAGTGATACATCAAGAAGGGGAATTAAACAGATGCAGAACGAAGAGCAGCCTAGGATCTGATAAGTAATTTTAAACCAGTCAGCCTTTGACAAACACTTTAAGAAGGACGTGAAAGCAGACTAGGATTTGGTAAGTACTTTTAAACCAACTAGCCTTTGACACACTTCCAATAGAAAACATACAAAACAAGGGGAAACACACCGATAACACAGAATGGTCTAAGATCTAGCAAGTGCTTCTAAACTAGCCAGCTTTTAACACATTCCAAGGGAAACAATCTGTTAGTTATGCAGACAAGTCTGGGACCAGGGCTAACCATATCTTCCTTCAGTTCATCATCACATAACATGTACTGAAAGTAACGTTCAGAAATAATATTCAGCTAGGACGATAAAATGAGGGAACGCCAGCATTCTCATGCCTAAACTGAATTAAGTCATTCCTGAATAACACAGATTGGAAGAAAACATTCAAATAAATATTTCTCAGCCAGAGAAGGTTACTGATATACAGCAGGTCCTAACCTTGTTTAAACTGTTCTTTACAGTGGAGAATGAAACAACATGAAAACAAAAATAAAACAACAAGTTACAAATGAGAATAACATCACCGTCAATATAGATCAGGATCCCATGAAACAACTTTTATATTGATGTCAAACCAGCTACAAACTTCAAGTCCAATGTTTCAGTTCAGCAATCATCTTCACTATTCAACCTAACTACTCTAGCACAAACAAAGCTTCAAGGGCCAGTGAATACTATGTACAAAAAGAAGTCTCAAGCTCAAGTGTATTTCAAAGTTCTGCAACCAACAACTCCTCATCTTATGTAGAAGTACTTATAGGAAGATGAGGAGGTGAGATTTTAACAAAATATCTCAAGGATAGTTAATGTAGAGTGAAGACTTCTCGGCCCTTTGAGAGGCTCGAGGGAAAAATTTACAGGTGGATCACTACATTAACTGTTTCACAATAAATATCAAAGCTCGGTGGAAGCTTTGTTTGACTTTGAGGCTCTGTGCATGTTTTTGAGTAACTTTGCAGATATTTATTCATTGGTTTCCTCGCAGAAGTAACTCCCTGGCTGTGCTGGAGGCAGATATCTGATTTTCTTCAATAACTCAGCCTTTAGTTTGAATGGTTTGAGGCAACAGGTGGCCTTTACGGTAGCTGAGGAATTAATTCGCCTTTAGTTGAAACGGTGGAAGCCTTTCTGTCTGTTTAAACGCTTATGATTTTTCTTTAACTGTGTTTAATTTGGGGATTAGGCTTTTGATAGTCAATCTTAGCCGTAATCCCTAAATTTGTCTTCAATCTTCATCTGCTGTGCTTTATTCTCAAAACTGATACTCTTTAACTGCGTTTGATTTAAAACAGTGTCTTGTCGATGTGCAGACCCGCACTGGGCTTTACGGCATCAATACTCATAGAGTACTGACGAGACATGGAATAGAACCCCGTGAATGGCCTCCTTAAGATAGCCCGAAGGCACAGGAAACTTCTTTCCCATCCCTCAGTTTTCCTTCATTCTATAATGGAAAACCATTAAAACGCCTGCAAAACACAACAACAGTTAAGAAATCCTGAGGAAATAGGTTTAAACTGCTTCGGATGGCGGGGGAGGAGCGTAGCCGTCGGATGAGGGCAACCAACGGTGGAGATCTGCATAGAAAGGCAAAAAGGATAGTGGGAGAAGAATAAGGAGGAGCAGTTTTGGACCGTCCGATCTGGACACGTGGACGGTCCAGATCTAATCGGAGGGTCTCAATCGGGGGTGGCAAAAAAAAAGGGGATGCGATTGTACTTCCAGCGCGATTAAGCGCTGGCCGTTGATCTGAGGACCAGATCGACGGCGGGGAATGAATCGGAGGGAGAGCAGGATCGGAAGATCGGAGGTATGGACTGCGATTGATTGGAGGGCACATTTGAAGCATTGCGATTGTGATCGGGCGGGGGGGCTGCGATTAGCGCTCCACCATCAGATCTCCGCGGAAGATCAACGGTGCGGAACGCATCGCCAGACTTATTGTTATAAATAAATCGCATCGGAGTTTTGACTATTTACAAAGGATTTGTGCACCCGCCCGACTTCCGATTGCGATTAGTGCTTGGGACTTAAGCGCTTGGTCCCAGCGCCGGGGCATGTGCGGGGAAGTGGTTTGAAAGGGGCTAGCGGGAGGGGGCTTATGCCTATATTAAGGTCGGAAAATGGGTTTTGGCCTTTTTAAATGGAATTTGAAGGCCGAGGAAAGGAACAATAGAGGGGTAAGGGAGGAAAATTGCCAACATAGGTTAGGGGAAAGATTTTAAAGGGGATTCTGGGGGTTTGACACAGCTCAACCAGAAGTTTTAAACCATGTCAGGAGGATTTTCACGAATGGAGGGAGAAACTTATGGAAAGTGGGGAAAAAATATGGAGAAAAGGGGAAGCAAATGAAGGTTAGTTATGAGGGGGAGAAAGGGGAAAAATGATGGTTTCTTCAGCAGTTTCTTACAGGAAATCAGCAGAATTAATAGGAAAAGTAATGAAGATTTTGGACAGAGGCATGAGGCCTATAAGGAGTCTTCAAGAGCCAACAAATTTTAGTAATGAAAAATTGTTCCTTGAAGGCTCAAAACAGATTTAGCCACCTTTTGGTATAACAAAATATTATAGGTGGCTAACAGTGGCTCCACTTGGGGATGGTGCCTTCTTGAAGGCATCAAGAATTCAGACTTGATTTCTCTGGGACGCCGACTTGTGCCTGATCCATTGGGCTGTCCTTCCTTTGCTGGATGATCTGGTTCTGAAAACATATTCAGCAGCCATGAAAATAATGGATTTTCATCTACAAGCTTTCTACCTACCCAATCCTACTGATCTAACATTTTTTCTTCTTAGAGTGCACTTGGATTGGCAAACTCTCTTACAACATTTTATTCTTTTGAAAGCATAAAAAATAATCTAATTCTACTCCTTATTTCTCCCTGAACTCAGATTAAACAGTTGAGCTCAGATATTTCTCTACCTAATCCACTGTCTGTTGGGGTTAAACAGTCCAACAAACTTTCATTCTCTAAATTCTAAAGCAGAAATTTAAAAACAGCCAAGTCAAGATTAAGCAGTTTGTCTTGCTGTGATCTATGGCATAAAAACAAGCTGCACATAGATTATTATTTGCAGAAAAAATAGAAGGCTTAAGATCTGAAAGTTTAAGTACTGCCTTCCCTTTCTTCATAGCTCTGTTTTTTTTTTTTTTTTTTTTACTTTGTTTGAGCTGTCTTTTCTTTTCTTCTAGTTCAGATTTTGAGTGATTTAGAATCAGATTTACACGTTCTTTGACTCAGAAAATAAAACAGTTTTGAGTCATCTCTCTTTGGAAACTTTGGTTCAGATTTTGAACATGTTTGAACCTTAATTTCTATCCTAATCTATCTACTGATGAGCCAAGATTAAACATTTTGGCAAATCAAATTCACTAACCTATCAGCAGAAAATTTAAAGCTAATTAGTCAAGTTTAAATAGTTTGACTAACTAGAAGTGTGTTTCTGAGGAGTGGCATTTGAGCTTGCACACTTTCAGAATTTATTTCTCTTTTTTGGCATGGGGCTTTGCCTTTCTTGTTTTCATTTCTGCCCTCTTTTTATTTTCTTTGTTTTTGTATTTTTTGATTTTTCATAACTTTGAATGCAATGATGGATGAAATGTTTACAATGAAAAAAAGAAAAAAGAAGGCTTAAAAACATATCGTGAATCAAGATAAGTAATGCTTGAGTATCCTGCCATTGACTGGACCCCCAAACAAATCTGTTCCATCCAGCTCTTGTAAGAAGAATGCATTGTTTCCAGCAACTGAATGAATAGAGTAAGGGCCAAGCCATAGATTGTCAAATTTACCATGCTTTCCCTTATCTTCTCTCTTTGAATCCCACTTTAACACTTTGTCCCCAATCTTGAAATTGCTGGCCTTTGTTCTTCTGTCAAAAAGCTTCTTAATGCGGGCCTGTTTCTGCAATGTTTTGTTGTACACTTCCTCTCTGATTTGCTGAAGATGAATGGTCTGATTTATTCTTCTGATCATGTCATTATCTTCAGTCTACAACTCTTGAATTAACTTCATAACTGGTACACCAAGGCTGTTAGGAAAAATTGCATCTGTACCATATACAAGCTGGAAGGGTGACATACCAATGGATTTTTTCAATGTTAATCTGTCAGCCCACAGTGCATGGATTAGCTTCGTGTGCCAAGACTTCTTATTGTCTTCCAACAGTTTCTTCATTATGTTCACTAAGCTTTTGTTGGAGGACTCTGCAAGTCCATTACCTTGAGGGTAATAGGCTGTGGAGTGCCCTAGTGTTATCTGGTATTTATGACAGAAGTCAACCATTTTATTGCTTCTAAATGCTGCTGCATTATCCGTGATGATCTTGGTAGGGCAGCCAAATCTGGAAAGGATATTGGTTTCTATGAACTTTATAATAACTGAATCATTGGCTTGCCTACAAGGAATGGCTTCTATTCATTTAGTGAAATAGTCTGTGGCAGTAAGGATCCATCTATGCTGGGCAGAAGATGAGGGATGGATTTCACCTATGAAGTCAAGTCCCCACTGCTGAAAAGGAGCTTCAATAGTGATTGGATGCAGAGGAAGGGGTAATAATTTTCTCTTGCCCTCAAAAAATTGGCATTTATGGCAAGTAGTTGTCATTTTGTGAACATCAGGAAAAAGGGTGGGCCAAAAGAAACCAACCCTCAAAATTTTGTTGGCTGTTGACTTCCAGTACAAATGGCCTCCACACTCTCCTTCATGAAATTCCTGCTTAATCTTCTCTGCATCAAACTCAGGCAAACATTTAAGCAATATACCACTAGCATTTTTCCAATAAAGACACCTATCTATAATGCAATAGTTTACTGCTTTCAGTTTTAAGAACCTTGCCTTCGTTTTCGATAAACCAGGAGGCGTGGTTAAATTAAGCAAAACATAAACGATATCAGCATACCAAGGAGAATTCAGAAAATGGTTTTCAATAATGGGAGTTGAGAATTCTTCTTGGCTGTCCAAAGCATTAATCACATTAATATCAAGAACTTCAAAATTGGATTCAGCCATTAGTCTAGCTAGACCTTGGCCTTTGATGAGCTTAGTGGGTTTTATCTCTAAATCATATTCAAGAATAACAACAATCCACTTACCTCTCTTACCATCTGGATCTTGTGTTAGAATGTCTTTTACAACTGAATTTGGGACAAAGGCAATGATGTGTGAGTGAAGGATGTATACTCTAAAGTCTTTCAATGCTTTAACCAAAGCAAAAGCTTGCTTTTCCATAATATTATACTTCAAAGGGGCATCCCTCAATGCCTTTCTAAAGAATGCAATAGGCTGCTCTTGTCCTTGTGGATTTTTCTGTAAAAGGACAGCAGCAATGGTATGTTCTGATGCAAATGAGAAGATATAAAAATCTTTCGAAAAATCAGGGCTTATGAGAACCGGTGTTTTGGTTAATGCTTGTTTCACCAACTCAAAGGATGTCTTTGCTTCCAAGGTCCATTTTATCCCTTGCTCCTTCTTCAACATGTTTGTGATATTTCTAAGGAGCTCTGCCAAGTTAGGGATGAACCTTCTCAAAAAGTTAATCTTTCCAATGAAAGACTGCAACTCTTTGATATTTCGAGGATGAGAGATTTGCAATATAGCCTCAATCCTTTTTGGATCTATCTTTATACCCTCTTCTGAAATAATGTGTCCAAGAAGCTTACCTTCTTGGAGACCAAATAGTGTCTTCTTAGGGTTTAAAGATATTCCAAACCTTTTTCACTTCTCGAAAACTTTCCTCAAATGTTCTAAATGTTCTTCATCTGTTTTTGAAAACACAGTGACATCATCTAGATAGATAATGATGAAGAAGCCCAATTCTTCCGAGAATGCTATGTCCATGGCTCTCTGAAAGGTTCCTCCAGCGTTCATTAGACCAAAAGGCATCTTCACATACATGAAAGTGCCCCATGGAGTAGTGAAAGATGTCTTTAATTGATCAGCAGGGTGAACTAAAATCTGATTATACCTTGAATAGCCATCAAGCAATGAAATCCTTTTAGACCCCACCACCCTTTGTAAAATGTGATCCATTTTTGGTAAAGGGTAGTTGTATTTTAACGAAGCTTTGTTTAAGTCTCTAAAGTCTATACAAAGCCTGATTTCTCCAGTCTTCTTCCTAATGGACACCAGATTAGATACCCACTCAGAATATCTAATAGGGACAATAATGCCAGCATCATACATTTTCATGATCTCCTTCTGAACCAATGGCAACTGGACAGGGTTTATTCTGCGCAGTTTCTGTTTAAATGGTTTTTGGTTTTCTTTAAGAGGGATTTTATGCTGTATTATTTCAGTGTCATAGGATTTGAGATCTTCGTAACTGCAAGCAAAAACATCAGAAAATTCTTGGAATAGCTCTATGTATTTGAGTTTAATGTGAGCTGGCAAAGTTTTGGACAGTTTGATCATTTTCGGTTTTTCCTCACTGCCTATATTGCACTCCTCTACTTCAGTCTCTACAGGTTCCAGTTTTGGTTTATTGGCCACATCGTTAAAATCGAACAACTCCTCTAAAGGCGTTAGACCACTCGGCAAATTTTCATCTTTAGACTGCAGATTTTGTAATTCTTCCATTTCTAACTCTGCACTTAATTCTGTTTTGTGCCTAAGTTCGCTAGACAATAGGTTAATATTGGCAGGTTGAGGAGACGATTCTTCTTCACCAAGAAAGTTTTCTTCACTGCAGTCTGTATCATAATCTGAATCTGAACTGTGCAGTTCGAACTCATTTCCGAATTGCATGAAGTCTTCTATTTGTTTGTCATTGTCAAACACTTGCCAATATTTTTCGTTATCAGGCACTGCCGGTCTAAATTTTATCGGAGTTGTGTTGTCTCCAATCTCATATGGCGTTAGACATGTTCTGGCCGCAAAGGCTAAATTGTGGGCCATAATGTTCTTTTTCCTTGGGATGAAACTCAGGTTTGACTCCTCAAATGTTGTCAACAGATCCATGACATCATTCCGATAGGCTCTAAGTCCGGGATGATTCGCATTATACTCCCCATTGACTTGCCTAATGATTAACTCAGAATCCCCGTACACATTAATTCTTCTGGCTCCTAATTTCTTCAAGAGATGCAAGCCTAAGAGAAGGGATTCATATTCTGCTATGTTGTTGGAACACTGAAAGTTTAATTTGCATGAGATGCATTATGTGTGGTTGTTTTCAGTGTTAGTGATCCAAATCCCTGCACCAGCATTATTTCTAGTGCATGACCCATCAAAATACATACTCCATAAAGGACTGTCTTCGGTTTCGTCTGTTTGGCGATTGTCCTTTTTAACTATGGTGCCTTCTGACTGTTCATGATTAGCAGCACCCAATTGAATTTGTTTTGACTCCTCAAATTCTTCAATAGATTGAGGGATGTTGCCGAAAATGTTAGGGGTATTTTCTGGGTTGTTAAGTCCTAACAACAATGGGCTCATAACCGGCAAATCAAGACCTATGCTTTGTTTACTAATGTTTTCACATGTGGCAAACTGTTTGGACACTTCTGCGTTATTATACTCTTCTTCCCTGTCAGCCTTTAATTCTGTTAAAGTGACTTGCTCACTAGGAGTTTCATTGTTAAACATGATAAAAGAATCAAGGCCTGTATTGACAGAATATATAGGAGAGTTTCGTGGTCTGTCTTGACTTGTAACCATGTATTGCATATGAGACTCCCTGTAAAGTCTTCTGGTCTGATTGAAAACCGGGATGGTCGCATATGTCATGTCCATCTGCATAGTCCCCTGTAACTTAGCTCCCCAAGATCTTGATAAAAGCATTCCATACTTTGGGGGAACATCAGCCACAACAATGTCTATGAGTAAACATTTGGCTGGAATCTGGGCTAGGTTAACACAGAGGTCTTTGATCAATCCTAGACATTTTACTCTGTTTGAGTCAAAGGAGTATAGGTCTTTGTAGGGTCTGGTAATTTCTAAACCAAGGCTCTCCATCACAGATTTAGGCATTAAATTATGAGAAGCCCCGGAATCATGCATATCGTTGTGTAGAATTTTGTCATGAATGTTCAAACTCACATAAAAGGGAGGAACTGGTCCTTCTTGAAACTTCCCTTCAATCTTAGGGCCAAAAATCAACTCTGGTAGGTCGTCACTAAGATTAACTGTATCTCCATTTTCCTCTATATTTATAGCCTTCAAAATTTGGTTCCTATATACATGTTGGGCAGCTAACTCAGTTAATGGAACAGAGATTTTGATCTTTAAGATTTCCTGTTCAAGGCTGAAAGGGGTTTGATTCTTTGAAGCACTTGTTTCAACCTTATTAGCTGTCACTTTATCAACAATTACAGCTTGCTGATTTGTTTTACTTGACACAACTGTTGTAGAAGGAGTACTAGCTGAAGCGTTAGTACTGCTGATGTCTTCACTCTGTTTTTCAGAATTTTGAGTGTTTTTCTCCTTATCCTTATCAGAATTAACAGCCACTGTTTTGTCTTTTTGTTTGGCTGTTTTGGGTTTAGTTGCGGTTCTGCTTTGAGAGGATTTGTCAGAGGTTTTGGTGTTGGGGGCTTGTTGACTGGTCTTTCTTCTAAGGTCATATTCTCTTTGAGGTTATATGACGACATTTTCCATGTCCCGATAATAATTTTCATTATCATTTCTTTTGTCGTCGTAAGGTGTGTAAAGACCTTGTTTATTATCATAATGAACCTCAAAGTCATCATACTCTTCCCCAAACATGTTGATATCCTCTTCCTCTACTATGTCTCCTGTTTGTTCAACCTCACTTACATAGTTTTGATGAAAGGGAGGAGTGATCTGTTGATCATCTTCCCTGGGTCTGTTTGGAGGTTGGTTCCTTTTAACATTCTGATTCTGGTTTCTATTTTGAGGAGCAGTTTGATTTTGATTTGCTTGTGCTCTCTTAATTATGCTCATCTCTTTCATCATTTCTTCCATCATTCTCTCCATCTTTGAGCTTGAAGTGGAAGGGGTGGATTCCTCTCTAAAAGATACTCTCTTCTCACTCTTCATTCTTGCTCTTTTCTCCATCAAGTTTACTTCCACAGAAAGAGCACCCCTTTGCATGTCTTCAAGAGTTGCAAAGACTCTTTCTCTAAGTGAATATTTCATGTCTGGATCAAACCCTTCAGGAAATTTGTTTAAAGCTGAGCCCTGAGGAGGTTTTAGTTCAGGGGAAAGTGCATTATAGACGTTGTTAAATCTGGTACAATAAGATTGTACACTTTCCCCAGGGTTCCTATGGAGATTGTTATAGTCAGCAAGGACTTGGAGAGGATTCTTCCTCACTTCCCATTTGTTTAAGAATGTTTGATGGAAGGCTTGGAGATCGTTAATACTATGGGGGGTTAAACCTTTAAACCATTTTCTTACTTCTCCCCCCAAACTTTGAGCAAATAATCTCAACTTGACAGAGTCATTATCAATTTCATTTCTGTCAAAGTAGTCATGCATCTTGTCCACATGTTGAGATGCTGTTATGGTATTACTAGCATCATATAATGGAATTTTGAACTGATAGTCCTGTGGAAGATTGACTAATGGTACAGGAAGGACTAAGGGAGCATACCATGTTGCCATGGCAGGAGGTGGAGGTGGATTTACAGAAGGGAAAGTGGGCTGAGGTGAAGTGGTTTGAACAGTGGATGTAGGGTGAGTAGAAGTGGATGGACCAGGAGTAGACCGTTGAGATGATCTTGGATGAGAGACACCTAAATTGTGAAGGAAATGTAAATCAGGAGGTGTTGTTTCCCTGCTACCAGGATGTTCACTTGTTTCAGGAGATGAAAGTGAAGATTCAAAGTCTAACTGGATTATATCATCAAATGACCTAGTCCTAAATGGGTTCACTAAGTCAGTTTGTGATTGTTGCAGAGCTGAAAGATTTTCAGGGACTGATTTAGCTCTCAAGGGTGATCTGAAAATAGTTAATAATTTAACCTTAGGAGACTTCCAAAGGATACTTTCTGGATTATCAACTATCTCAGGTGGGTTAGGGTCTGGATGGGCTCTAGTGTGAATATTTTTAGAAGCCACTATGCTATGTTGTTTAGACCTAAAACAAGAGAAGTTCAACCAGATATGACAATCTTAGAGAGGTTCACCAATCTGTTTTACGATTTCAAATCCCACAGTCCTCTAACTGAGTTTGAATGATTTTATAATGATAAGGGTTCTTCCCAGTGGAGTCTTAAGGTCTGTTCAGGATTGTGGAGTCGCCAAGTGGAAAGTTCAGAGTTTTTTCAAAGGAGTACACTGTCCACCACAGTGTTTGTGAAACATTCCTTTCAAGGATATCTCAAAACACAACAAACTCTAACCAGAGATTGACTGGGAGGGCATTCACCAGATATGTCACCCCCAAAAAGAGGATGAGACCCGGAGGCTACCTGGCCCTTTCCAGAATCTGTCTAAGAGTATAAAGTAAAACACATCAAAGACGTACAAAAGATATCAAAACTAGTGTTTTACTACCAATCTGAAATGTTTTTGGTATTTTCTAAATTGCTTTTATTTGTGGTTCGGAAGAATATCCTAACTTTGCCTCAAAACTTAGCTACGGTTATGAAACAAAGACAATGTATCCTTATGGCTAAGCTAGCTGATTTTCCAAGGTTAGATAAAAACTCGAAAGAATTCTAGGACTGACCTAGTTTGTCACTGATTCAATTGAGTTTCATCTTAATTACCATTTCTTGGTAGTGCTTGAAAAGGCTGCTTTTGACTCTCAAAATGTTATGAAGATTCTGGGTAAGGGTACCCAGCGGAGTCGCCAGAAATGTTAGCTTCTGGTGGCTCTGCTGCAAAATAAAACAATTGTCATGGAACCAGAGATTCTGGGTTCGATCCCCAGTGCAGTCGCCAGAAATGTTAGCTTCTGGTGGCTCAGCTGCAAAATAAAACAATTATCATGGAACCAGAGATTCTGGGTTAAAGTGTCCCCAGTGGAGTCGCTAGAAATGTTAGCTCTCTGTAATTTATTAGCAAGATTGGGAGAGTCCAATCACAGAGTTAACATCGTTTCAACCAAACTTTGGGATTCTAGGATCTAGCCCTCCTGAATCCGGAGAGGGATCTCTCCAATATGTGCAAAGATGGATATTGTCTTTGAAAAGCTTAAGGTAATGATATTAGGCTAGTTATGAAGGCCAAGGGTTTTGTTTTGTTTTGGATGGTTGAGCATGAAATGTTACTTGAGGGGAAAGCCCTAAGTGCAAAGTTTCAAAAGTGAGAAGTTGCAAGCAAATAGAACAGTTTTGGCAGATAGATAGATATAACGCTGGTTTTTAGTCCATTGGGATATGGAGTCATATCTGGGCTTTAATTGAACAACAACATCAAGTGTGATCCAAGGGGCTAGTCATCTATGTCTAAGGATCTCTTTAAATTTTGTTTTATGGAATGGAGTGATACATCAAGAAGGGGAATTAAACAGATGCAGAACGAAGAGCAGCCTAGGATCTGATAAGTACTTTTAAACCAGTCAGCCTTTGACAAACACTTTAAGAAGGACGTGAAAGCAGACTAGGATCTGGTAAGTACTTTTAAACCAACCAGCCTTTGACACACTTCCAATAGAAAGCATACAAAACAAGGGGAAACACAACGATAACACAAAATGGTCTAAGATCTAGCAAGTGCTTCTAAACTAGCCAGCTTTTAACACATTCCAAGGGAAATGATCTGTTAGTTATGCAGACAAGTCTGGGACCAGGGCTAACCATATCTTCCTTCGGTTCATCATCACATAACATATACTGAAAGTAACGTTCAGAAATAATATTCAGCTAGGACGATAAAATGAGGGAACGCCAGCATTCTCATGCCTAAACTGAATTAAGTCATTCCTGAATAACATAGATTGGAAGAAAACATTCAAATAAAGATTTCTCAGCCAGAGAAGGTTACTGATATACAGCAGGTCCTAACCCTATTTAAACTGTTCTTTACAGTGGAGAATGAAACAACATGAAAACAGAAATAAAACAACAAGTTACAAATGAGAATAACATCACCGTCAATATAGATCAGGATCCCATGAAACAGCTTTTATATTGATGTCAAACTAGCTACAAACTTCAAGTCCAATGTTTCAGTTCAGCAATCATCTTCACTATTCAACCTAACTACTCTAGCACAAACAGAGCTTCAAGGGCCAGTGAACACTATGTACAAATATAAGTCTCGAGCTCAAGTGTATTTCAAAGTTCTGCTACCAACAACTCCTCATCTTCTGTAGAAGTACTTATAGGAAGATGAGGAGGCGAGATTTTAACAAAATATCTCAAGGACAGTTAATGTAGAGTGAAGACTTCTCGGCCCTTTGAGAGGCTCGAGGGAAAAATTTTACAGGTGGATCACTACATTAACTGTTTCACAATAAATATCAAAGCTCGGTGGAAGCTTTGTTTGACTTTGAGGCTCTATGTATGTTTTGGAGTAACTCTGCAGATATTTATTCATTGGTTTCCTTGCAGAAATAACTTCTTGGCAATGCTGGAGGCAGATATTTCTTCGAGCAATAACTTCGGCCTCTGTTCTGAATGGTTTGAGGCAACAGGTGGCTCGGTGGTAGCTGAGGAATCAATTTGCCTCAGATGTGGCGGTGGAGGCTTTTTGTCTGATAAAACACTTTAGGTTTTTCCTTTAAACTGTGTTTTAGATTGGGGATTAGGCTTTTGATAACTGTCTTAGCCGTAATCCCCATAAAAACTGTCTTCAATCTTCATCTGCTGTGCTTTATTCTCAAAACTGACACTCTTTAACAGTGTTTGATTTAAAACAATGTCTTGTCGATGTGCAGACCCGTACTGGGCTTTACGGCATCAATACTCATAGAGTACTGACGAGACATGGAATAGAACCCCATGAATGGCCTCCTTAAGATAGCCCGAAGGCACAGGAAACTTCTTTCCCATCCCTCGGTTTTCCTTCATTCTATAATGGAAAACCATTAAAACGCCTGCAAAACACAACAACAGTTAAGAAATCCTACGGAAATAGGTTTAAACTGCTTCGGATGGCAGGGGAGGAGCGTAGCCGTTGGATGAGGGCAACCAACGGTGGAGATCTGCATAGAAAGGAAAAAAGGATAGTGGGAGAAGAATAAGGAGGAGCAGTTTTGGACCGTCCGATCTGGACACGTGGACGGTCCAGATCTAATCGGAGGGTCTCAATCGGGGGTGGCAAAAAAAAAAGGGGATGCGATTGTACTTCCAGCGCGATTAAGCGCTGGCCGTTGATCTGAGGACCAGATCGACGACGGGGAATGAATCGGAGGGAAAGCAGGATCGAAAGATCGGAGGTATGGACTGCGATTGATCGGAGGGCACATTTGAAGCATTGCGATTGCGATCGGGCGGGGGGGCTACGATTAGCGCTCCACCATCAGATCTCCGCGGAAGATCAACGGTGCGGAACGCATCGCCAGACTTATTATTATAAATAAATCGCATCGGAGTTTTGACTATTTACAAAGGATTTGTGCACCCGCCCGACTTCCGATTGCGATTAGCGCTTGGGACTTAAGCGCTTGGTCCCAGCGCCGGGGCATGTGTGGGGAAGTGGTTTGAAAGGGGCTAGCGGGAGGGGGCTTATGCCTATATTAAGGTCGGAAGGTGGGTTTTGGCCCTTTTAAATGGAATTTGAAGGCCGAGGAAAGGAACGATAGAGGGGTAAGGGAGGAAAAATGGCCAACAAAGGTTAGGGGAAAGATTTTAAAGGGGATTTTGGGGGTTCGGCACAGCTCAACCAGAAGTTTTAAACCATGTCAGGAGGATTTTCATGAATGGAGGGAGAAACTTATGAAAAGTAGGGAAATAATATGGAGAAAAGGGGGAGTAAATGAAGGTTAGTTGTGAGTGGGAGAAAGGGGAAAAATGATGGTTTCTTCAGCAGTTTCTTACAGGAAATCAACAGAATTAATAGGAAAAGTAATGAAGATTAAGGGGATGCGATTGTGCTTCCCGGCGCGATTAGCGGCCGTTCGATACGAGGACCAGATCGGCGGCGGGGAATGAATCGAGGAAACGGGATGAAAGATCGGAGGTATGGGCTGAGATTGAGGGAAGACACATTTGAAGCATTGCGGAATTTTGTGCGGAGGGCTACAATTAGCGCTCCA
The DNA here is from genome assembly GCA_034641835.2 of Pinus albicaulis. Lineage (NCBI taxonomy): Eukaryota > Viridiplantae > Streptophyta > Pinopsida > Pinales > Pinaceae > Pinus > Pinus albicaulis. The sequence continues at coordinate 128,414 of JAXQQM020077727.1, forward strand.
CCACATGAATCTGGAAGATCAGCAGTCTGGACATGCCAGGTGTGTGTAAATAAATGCCATCAGATTTGGGCTATTTACAAGGATTTGTGCAGGCTTTGGAGATGCGATTAGCGCAGAGACTTAGCGCTTGGTCCCAGCAACCGAGGCATGTGTCTGATGGTTGAAAGGGCTGGGAGGGGCTTATGCTATATTAAGGTGGGAAAATGGGTTTGTGCTTTAAGTAATTGTGGTAGAAGGAACGATAGAGGGTAAGGAAAATAATATGATTGGGGAAAGAAATCAAGATTTTAAAGAGGATGCAGGGTTCGACATGACTCAGAAGTTTTAAACCATGTCAGGAGGATTTTCACGAATGGAGGGAGAAACTTATGAAAAGTAGGGAAATAATACGGAGAAAAGGGGGAGCAAATGAAGGTTAGTTATGAGTGGGAGAAAGGGGAAAAAATGATGGTTTCTTCAGCAGTTTCTTACAGGAAATCAACAGAATTAATAGGAAAAGTAATGAAGATTTTGGATAGAGGCATGAGGCCTACAAGGAGTCTTCAAGAGCCAACAAATTTTAGTAATGAAAAATTGTTCCTTGAAGGCTCAAAACAGATTTAGCCACCTTTTGGTATAACAAAATATTATAGGTGGCGAACAACTAGCTTGCTACTAGCGGCTTTCTCTTTTGTTGGGTTTGTAAAAACACGTTATTCATTATGCAATCACAATGATTAATATCCCAACCATTTCAACTTTCGGTTACATATAATACTAGTTATTACAAATCTCGTAATTAGTGTAATGTTTGTGTTACTGGTTTTCTTATACTAGTCTATTACCCTTCATCCTAGTCTGTTACTCTTTGAATCATCCTAACCGAGATCATACCAAATGAGCCCAACTCTGTTGCAGGTTGAACTTACATTATGCAATCACAGTAATTAGTATCCCAACGATTTCAACTTCTAGTTACATATAATACTAGTGATTACACAACTCGTAATTAGTGTAATGTTTGTGTTACTGGTTTGCTTATACTATTATGTTACCCTTCATCCTAGTCTATTACTCTTTGAATCATCCTAACCAAGATCATACCAAATGAGCTCAACTCTGTTGCAGGTTGAAATTAATTCGATTTTAGAATTCTGAAATACTTATAGAGTTTTTTTAATTTAATTTTGTTTATCTAATTCTAAAATATTCTTTCTTAAAACTTTGAAATTCTCTTTAAATTGCAGGTTGAACTTAACTCATATTGTAAATTTCAGAAATACCTTTTGGAATTCGATTGCTTGAACATAGAATTCTATTGATTTTTAGGTCATCTGTCTCATTTAAAAAATATTTTTCAATTGTTTTTTCAGAAATACCTTTTGGAATTCGATTGCTTGAACATAGAATTCTATTGTTTTTGAGGTCATCTGTCTCATTTTGAGAATATTTTTCAATTTTTTCTGAGGTCATCTGTCTCATTTTTAAAATATATTTCAATTATTTTTGAGGTCATCTGTCTCATTTTTAAAATATTTTTCAAATTTTCAATTTGTTGTGGGTGCAAAATGTGTGGGTGTTGATGGTCTCTGCATTCATTTACACAATGTGTACCCAATTGCAAGAAAATAATTGCAACGAATGACCTATTCAATAACTAATAAGTTGCTCCCAAAACATCCACAGACTCGAGAGGAATAACCCAGACTCTTTGAATCATCCTAACCAAGATCATACCAAATGAGCCCAACTCTGTTGCAGGTTGAACTTAATTCTATTTTAGAATTTTGAAATACCGATAGGAGTTTTTTTTTTTTTTTAAATCTGATTCTAAAATATTCTTGCTTAAAACTTTGAAATTCTCTTTAAGTTGCAAGTTGAACTTAACTCAGATTGAAAATTTCAAAAATACCTTTTGGAATTTGATCCTTGAACAGAGAATTCTATTGTTTTTTAGGTCATTTGTCTCATTTTAAAAATATTTTCAATTCTTTTTTAGGTCATCTATCTCGTTTTTAAAGTATATTTCAATTGTTTTTGAGGTCATTTGTCTCATTTTTAAAATATTTTTCAAATTTGCAATTTTCTGTGGGTGCAAAATGTGTGGGTGTTGATGGCCTCAACATTAATTTACACAATGTGTACCCAATTTCAATAAAATAATTTCAAGGAATGACCTATTCAATAACTAATATGTTGCTCCCAAAACATCCAGAGACTCGAGAGGAATAACCCAGACTCTTTGAATCATCCTAACCAAGATCATACCAAATGAGCCCAACTCTATTGCAGGTTGAACTTAATTCTATTTTAGAATTCTGAAATACCGATAGGAGTTTTTTAAAATTTTATTTTGTTTATCCGATTCTAAAATATTCTTGCTTAAAACTTTGAAATTCTCTTTAAATTGCAGGTTGAACTTAACTCAGATTGTAAATTTCAGAAATACCTTTTGGAATTCGATTCCTTGAACAGAGAATTCTATTGTTTTTTAAGTCATCTGTCTCATTTTAAAAATATTTTTCAATTGTTTTTGAGGTCATCTGTCTCATTTTTAAAATATATTTCAATTGTTTTTGAAGTCATCTATCTCATTTTTAAAATATTTTTCAAATTTTCAATTTGTTGTGGGTGAAAAATGTGTGCGTGATTATGGTATTCAAGCTAAATTTCTTTAAATCTTATTTTTCCCATCTATTTTTGGGATTTTGTCTCCAAATCGTTGCTAATTAATTAGAACACCCTAAAATATAATTTAACTAGCTGATGAACCTTAAACTTCTTGCATCAACTTGAATCATCCTAACCAGGATCTAATGCGCTGAAAAGTGGTACAAAATAGAGTAATCACATATAACTAGCTAATGAACCTTAAACTTCTTGCATCAAGTTGAATCATCCTAACCAAGATCTAATGTGCTGAAAATTAGTACAAAACAAAGTAATCACATAAAAATTTTGTTTCCAGATCACAATCTCCAGATCATAATCTCATGTAAAAATGTAGTCAAGTGTAATTAAAAATGACGTGAAAATGTCGACAAAATTATATTAATCCACCTTTACATAAAATTTGAAGATTCGTCAATGTAATATATAACTTAATTGGATTTCTCAACCATTTGGCCACTAAATATTACTTCCTAACCATATGTGCCACATGGATCCACTTACAAATTCCTATGTGGTTTCTAGTCAAGTCTCAATAAGGAATATAGAATGAATGTTTCAGATTCAAATGTTACTTGGATGTTTCGGATTCACTATATCACTCTAACATCCTAGTAAACAAAATACTATCATCATAATAACAATACTTGTAGTAGCATTAGAGGGTTTTTTGGGGCCATATATTGTTAGTATATATTTATTCTTCATCCTTCCTCTTATTTTTTACCTCTTCGATCTTATCCTCATATATGTTTCGAGATTAATGTCCTAAAAGAAAATAAAAGAGAAATTAATAGGTTTCACTGTTGAACTAGTGTGACAGTATTTAAATAAGTAAGTTAAGCAACTTTCTATACAATGAGCATGTTTACAGTGTTACTACAGGTCAACTTATCTCACCACAACTTTATCAAGAAGAGTAATCATCATTTTCAAGCACAATACTTGTACAGACTATCTGAGAGGCAGTCTCTAGATGTCTAGTTGTATTTTCTCTTCAAGTTTTCTCCAAGCAACATACAGTAGCTTTGTCATCCTCCGTAGTATAAGCCATATGGTACATTCATTGTTAATTTTGTCCCTCCAACATCTGACATGGCTGTATTTTATTAATGTACCTAAATTTACACCTTCCATGATGCTTCTAATATTTTAAAATGTTAAAAGTGGAGTGTTTTATTATGTAATGGATATAAATAATCTAGATTTACATGGTTGTATTTTATTAATGTACACCTAAATTTACACTTTCCATGATGCTTCTAATCTTTTAAAATGTTAAAAGTGGAGTGTTTTATGACGTAATGGATATTAATAATCTAGATTGACATGGCTGTATTTTATCAATGTACCTAAATTTACACCTTCCATGATGCTTCTAATCTTGTAAAATGTTAAAAGTGGAGTGTTTTACGATGTAATGGATCTTAATAATCTAGATTTACATGGTTGTATTTTATTAATGTACCTAAATTTACACCTTCCATGATGCTTCTAATCTTGTAAAATATTAAAAGTGGAGTGTTTTATGATGTAATGGATATAAATAATCTAGATTGACATGGCTACAGTGATATGATGATAGTGTAGGTTGATGTTCAAGTTGTAAAATTATTGTACATATCAAGGATGAATGATAGTACAAGCCAAAAATGACATTATTATAAATTATTAAACAATTTAATATAGATATCAAAGTAAAGGTTTCTAGATGTGATTTCTCCCATAAAATTCAAAGCAAACTAAACGGAAAACTAAATTCTAAGGAAAACCATGTACATGTCATTTCTCCTAAAAACTCATAAAGGTGTGAATTTTGACATGTGTCATTTCTATGTCATTTATTTGTCACTTCTATGTCATTTCTCCCATAAACTATAAGGAAATGTCATTTCTCCCATATACTATAAGGCAAACTTTAAGGAAAAATATGTACATGTCAATTCTATCTTAAACTCTAGGCAAGGCAAACTTTAAGGCATGTCATTTCTAGATCTGATTTCTCCCATAAACTTTAAGGCAAACCATGGACATGCCATTTTTCCCACAAACTAAAGGATTTTCCCCATAAATTCAAGGCAAACTTTAAGGCCTAAAAACTGAACTTAAAGTGGATGAACTTCCATAGGATTTTAGTCTGTCTATTGAGTGTTAAATTCTACAAGTTCTAAAGGCAGAGTCTGTAAAGGGCCAGGTAGCCTCTAGATCTCATCTTTTCTGAAAGGTGACATATCCAATAAATTCCCCTACATTCAATCTCTGGAACATATCTAAACATAAGCTCTTCATTTTAATATCCATAAACCACTACCAGATCTAAATAGAAGTTCCTCATTTTAATATCCATAAACCACTACCACATTAATGAAAACCGTGTACATGTGTCATTTCTCCCATAAAATCTTAGGCAAACTTTAAAGCATGTGTCATTGGATTTCTCCCATTAACTTTAAAGCATGTGTCATTTCTGAAGGCTTTCTCCCATTAATTCAAGGCAAACTTTAAGGGATAAAAATTGAACCTAAAGTAGCTGAACTTTCATAGGATAGGTTCCCCCAAACTCAAGGCTTTCTCCCATTAATTCAAGGAAAACTTTAAGGTCTAAAAAATGAACCTAGTTTTTTTTAACTTCCATAGGATTTTAGTTTTTTTGAACTTCCATAGGATTCTAGTCTGTCTGTTGAGTGTTAACTTCTACAAGTTCTAAAGGAAGAGTCTGTAAAGGGCCAGGTAGCCTCTGGATCTCATCTTTTTTGAAAGGTGACATATCTAGCAAATGCCCCTATAGTCAATCTCTGGAACAGATCTAAATAGAAGTTCTTCATTTTAATATCCATAAACCACTACCACTTTAAGGTAAACCATGTACATGTTTCATTTCTCCCATACATGTGCCATTTATCCCATAAACTCTTAGGAAATATTTAAAGCATGTGTCATTTCTCAAGGCTTTCTCCCATCAATTCAAGGAAAACTTTACGGCCTAAAAAATGAACCTAAAGTAGTTAAACTTCCATAAGATAGGATTCCCCACACTCAAGGCTTTCTCCCATTAATTCAAGGAAAACTTTAAGGCCTAAAAACTGAACCTAAAGTGGCTGAACTTCCATTATATTTTAGTTTGTTTGAACTTCCATAGGATTTTAGTCTGTATTTTGAGTGTTAGATTCTACAAGTTCTAAAGGCAGAGTATGTAAAGGGCCATGTAGCCTCTGGATCTCATATTTTATTAAAGGTGACATATCCAGTAAATGCTCCTACAGGCAATCTCTGGAACAAATATAAATATAAGTTCTTCATTTTAATATCCATAAACCACTACCACTTTAAAGAAAACTGTGTACATGTGTCATTTCTCCCATAAACCCTTAGGAAAACTTTAAAGCATGTGTCATTTCTCAAGGCTTTCTCCCATTAATTCAAGGTAAAATTTAAGGCCTAAAAAGTGAACCTAAAGTAGTTAGACTTCCATAGGATAGGATTCCCCAAACTCAAGGCTTTCTCTAATTAATTCAAGGCAAACTTTAAGGCCTAAAAACTAAAACTAAAGTGGTTGAACTTCCATAGGATTTTAGTTTGTTTGAACTTGCATAGGATTTTAGTTTGTCTGTTGAGTGTTAACTTATACAAGTTCTAAAGGAAGAGTCTATAAAGGGCCAGGTAGCCTCTGGATCTCATCGTTTATGAAAGGTGAGATATCCAGTAACTGCCGCTACAGTCAATCTCTGGAATAGATCTAAATAGAAGTTCTTCATTTTGATATCCATAAACCAATACCACTTTAAGGAAAACTGTGTACATGTGTCATTTCTCCCATACATGTGTCATTTCTCCCATAAAATCTTAGGCAAACTTTAAAGCATGTGTCATTTCTCTTGAGGCTTTCTCCCATTAACTTTAAAGCATGTGTCATTTTTCAAGACTTTCTCCTATTAATTCAAGGCCAACTTTAAGCCCTAAGAAGTGAACCTAAAGTAGTTGAACTTCCATAGGATAGGATCCCCCAAACTCAAGGCATTATCCCATTAATTCAAGGAAAATTTAAGGCCTAAAAACTGAACCTAAATTAGCTGATCTTCCATAGGATAGGATCCCTCAAACTCAAGGCTTTCCCCCATTAATTAAAGGCAAACTTTAATGCCTAAAAACTGAACCTAAAGTGGTTGAACTTCCATAGTATTTTAGGTTGTTTGTTGAGTCTTAACTTCTACAAGTTATAAAGGAATTTGTAAAGGGTTAGGTAGCCTCTGGATCTCATCTTTTCTTAAGGCATGTCATTTCTAGATGTGATTTCTGCCATAAAATTTAAGGCAAACCATGCACGAACCATGTACATGTGTCATAAATCTCACTTAAACTCTAGGCGATGCAATATTTAATGTATCTCATTTCTAGATGTGAATTCTACCGTAAAATTTAATTCAAACTTTAAGGTAAGCCATGCACATGTCATTTATCTCATGCACATGTGTAATTTCTCCCATGCATTTGCAATACATGTTAATTTAATATATTTTACTGAATTTTATTTTTTCAGGGAAAAAAAAAACCCACTAAATATGGTTGAAAAATGGACATTATGCATAGATTTTTCTTGCTATCCCAATCCATGGAAGACAATGATTACATATGTGCTTTGCAATATTGCAACTAGCAAGGTCCTCCAAAGGAAAATGAATATACCAAGAAGAAAAACGAACAACGAGGCATATTATATTGCATTGATAGAAGGCTTGGGAATATCTAGGGAGTATGGATCAAATGGAATTGTAGTTTTCACCAATTCCGAACTTGTATGCAACCAGATGAAAGACGTGTACCAAGTTAAGAAGGAGAGGCTAAAACAACTGCATGGAAAAGCAAAAAAATATTGTTAGCCAATTTCAATTTTTTAGTATAATACATTGTACAAATGTTAATAAGATGTCTGCTGATCTATTGCGTGGGGCAATGCCAATTCAGGATTCATTTATCAAAGATGAATTAGTATTATACGGGGCAATTCCAATGCAAGATTCATCTCTCAAAGATGAATTAGTTTTGAGACGCTCTTCTTCAAAAATTCAAGATTCATCTCTCAAAGATGAATTAGTGTTGAGGCGCTCTCCTTCAAAATTTATTGATGGAAATTGTAACATATCTTGGATATGTGTGTGTTTTGTACTTATAAATGCTTCTTTTTTTTTTTTTTTTTTAATGACCATGTGTTTTTCTCAATTACTGTATAATTGTCATCTACAAGTAAAGCACAATGTGGTAAAACTCTTCTTGTGATACATTAGACTTCTGTTTTAATTAAAATGTGGTTTCTTTCATTTTTATTTTAAAGCTGAATTTCATAACATTTTTAATGACCATGTTTTTTTTCAATTATATATGGTATTGCTCCTGTAGGAGGAATTTAGGTAGAACAACATTTTGTAATTCTTACTTAAATTGAGTTTCACACATAAATTAGTCCTTTGAAATTTGTGTTTTACATAATTTGTGTACACTAAATTACATTAATTTTCTGAAATTTATTTTGAAGTTATTTTAAATAGTAATTAAAAATAATAATTGTATATACATATATATATATATATATATATATATATATATATATATATATATATATCATGGAGGATGAAAGGCGAAGATCAACAAAATCCCATATCTCTACGAGAGAGGGGGATCAGGGATCGAGGGGTGTTCATGGTATTTAAATATAATCTTAAATATCCATACATATACATACATGTGTGTACATGTGGAATTGATTTTTTTATCAATTATGTGAGTTAAATTAGTTGTTAATAAGTTTCATTTTTTATTTTTTAGGAGATAGGAGGACAAGGGTGTCTACTCCATCAATGGAGCATGGCCATGGTTCACGCAATTTAATCAATGAATATGTACATGTATTTGTATTATGAATGTATTTTTGAATTGATTATAAATTCATATTTTTTTTTTTTATGAAGCTTCCCTCTCGTCTCGTGAGGTTGGTGGCGGTACACATTCCCTTGGAGGGCCATCAATAGGTGCTGGCGAATTGCGTGAAGGTGGTGATATTTATTCTCCTAGAGGCCAATCAACGGATGGTCGTGTTGGTTCTCAACCAATTGATGATCGTTATGGTTCTCAACAGGGTCGTTCTGGTTCTCAACAGTCTCAGGGTGGGAAAAATGCTAGCCAACCATATCGAGGTGGCCATTAATTTGAATATTATTTTCATTCAATTTGTAAAAATTTGTTTACATGTGTTTTTTTAACATACAAAATTTTATATAGTGATGCAGAGGCTGAAAAATTTGCTCCAAATGTTGTTAAAAAAGGACGTAGGACAGAATGCGTCAATCAAGAAGGTTGTACACCAACCACGACTTATCCATTCGACATTTCCGATATACTAGCGAATCAATTATGTAGCAATGAACCTTAAAAAGGTGTTAACATCTTCATGAAAAATTGAAGAGAGATCTCATGGCTTTGACTCTCCCTACCGAGAGTCGACAAAGTTTGGAAATAGTTACTCACTCTTTAAGCGAACTAGTAGATGTGTACCTAAAGCTTGGGCCAACCACTGATATTTTTGTAGAAGTGATGAGAAAAAGAAAAAGAAACAGTTATGGGTCCCGATACATGGGAGGTTGTTAAACAAAGAGTTGCAATAGAAATGGCCAAGTCTATGTTTAATTTCAAAGAAGGGCTAAAAAACAAGATGTTGAAGGTGCAATATTTCAAGCACCCTCATATAGCTCGTTATTTGTATGATAGACACCTTGCGGCCTAAGGAAGACTCCCATGGAACGACGAGGTTCCGATTTATTTTGCAAAATTATTTTATGCAGAATTATTTTTGCAAATTAAACCCAATTACAATGACCTTCCCTCTAAATGTTTTGGTCCTTAGAAAGGTCGATTGTGTGACCGTAGGGGCATTAGGCATGATGTTGAGTTGCCTCACCCCGAGCCACCATTGGTTAGTTGACCTCTTCGTGTCGAAACTTTACGGTCAGAGATGGATGCCACTTCTCAAAATAGTCGAGAAGCAAGGGATGTCATCATTGAAAATGTTCACAGTGGATTGGGTGGAGTCGATGTTTGTCTGAATCGAGAAAAAACATGTGAGAATGCACGCACTAATTTTATGTATTATACAGATGAAGAGATTGAGAACATGAGTGTTGAAGATCTCAGAACATATGCAAAGAATTGTCGGAATGGTTGGTAGGACCTAATTGCTCATGAGCAAGAGAGCATGGGAACAATATGCGTTAATGGTTAGGGTGATTATTTTAACACATGTACAATTTGTAATAAATACATATATACATTCTTTTATTTGTATACATTAATCTAACAAAAATGTATCATTATATGTTAACACCATTTGTAGTTTTCACGCTTGATGAATGAATAATATGTTAATATCACAGTCGGAGCCTCCAGTTCAAACAATCAAGATGGGTCTCACCATCAATCACACAATCAAGATGGTTCTCACCATCAAGATATGTTGGCAAATGTTAGTGTTTTTTAAGTGAACATGATGATGTACAATTATTTTTTATCTATTATTATATATCAAAACATGATGAGATATTTTTAAAATAAATAATTGTGCACACATGTACATGTATATATATAATAAAAAATTTTAACAGATTCTGATTCCGTTCGATGTTTTTGGGATGGCAGTACCTTCTTCTTCCTTGGGAGATGTGCCAAATCCACCATCACAAGTATGAACAATTTTTCACTTCTAAATATGTTTGTAAGTTATATATTCCAGCTCAAAAAGTTCCATTAAATAATGAGATATCTAGATTTTGAGTTATTTTAAATTTTTTGAATTTTAGGTTTTTGGAGATTTTCTTTCCGAGCCACTCTTAGGAATGTGCCAAATCCACCAGCACAAGTATTCAATTTTTCACTTATATATATATGTTTTTAAGTTATAAGTTATAAATTCAAGTTCAAAAGTTTTATTATAAATTGAGATCTAGATCTTGAGTTATTTTAAATCTTTTGAATTTTAGGTTTTTGGAGATTTTCTTTTGGAGCCTCTCTTAGGAGATGTCCCAAATCCACCAGCACAAGTATTCAATTTTTCACTTAAATATATGTTTTTAAGTTATAGGTTATAAATTCAAGTTCAAAAGTTTTATTATAAACTGAGATCTAGATCTTGAGTTATTTTATACTTCTAAATTTTTAAAATTTTAGGTTCCTAGAGAGGATTTCTTTTCTCCATGGACTCTAGAGATGGAGTGTATGATGGAGATAGGAACATCCACACCATTTCAACCATTTGAACAAGTTGTCTAACTTTTTTTTTTAATATTACTGAAAATAATTTTGTATATGCATTTTCATTTGAAATATATATATATATATATATATATATATATATATATATATATATATACATGTATGTTTAATACAGATTTCTGAATTGAAGATGTTCGGTGGGGAAGTTATCACAGTAGGCAGTATAATGGAGAGAAGACATCATAAGTGTGCAGTGCACATTTTTTTTTTTCCACGTGAGTTCTATATATTCTCATTCAATTTTAGAACATTAAATTTTAATGTTTGTACACATTATTATCTACAGTTCCCATGCTTGGCAAGGATAACTTTCAGGATATTGTTTTGGTGGAGGAACTCTACATCCATATGTATTTTATGGATGATGCACATGCACGTGAAACACTATATTTTCAATTGATTTAGTCTTAAATTTACTTTTTTATATATAGTCTTATCTAGATGCAATCATATATAACATGACACTTGATACTTGATACTTGTGAGATACAAATTTTGGACATATTTTATGTGAACTACATTTGGTACATGTGATTGTGATATAATGTTTTGTTTTTATTGGATAGTTGAACTACATTTGGCATGCGATTGCACAATATAATATTTTGTTTTTATTGGATAGTTAAACTACATTTGGTATGTGAAGTAATGTTGTGATATAATTTGTTTTGTTTTTAAAACTCAAGTTTTGGATGGTTGAACTACATTTGGCATGTGATTGCACGATATAATGTTTTTTTTTATTGGATAGTTAAACTACATTTGGCATGTGTAGTAATGTAAATGATGTGTTTTTGTTTTTAAAATTCAAGTTTTGGATGGTTGAACTACGTTTGGCATGTGAAGTAATGTTGTGATATAATTTGTTTTGTTTTTAAAACTCAAGTTTTGGATGATTGAACTACATTTGGCATGTTTAGTAATGTTGTGATATAATGTTTTGTTTTTAAAACTCTAGTTTTGGATGGTTGAACTACATTTGGCATGTGATTATGATATAATTTTTTGTTTTTAAAATTCAAGTTGTCGTTTTCCAAAAAAAAAAAAAGTTCACATGAATATATGTACATGTAGAAATGATTTAAGTACATGTTTGAATATATATGTTAAAATGATTGAAGTACAATACATATCGACATATATATATATATATATATGTCGATATGTATTGTACTTCAATCGTTTTAACACACACACACACACACACAAACATATGTGTGTTAAAACGATTGAAGTACAATACATATCGACATATATATATATATATATATATATATATATATATATATATAAACAATCATAAGGTTCTAGGTCTTGTACTTAGATGTGTCAAACAATCATAAAATTTTAAAATTGCATTCTATAATGTATATATATCCAGCACGTGCAACATTTTTCACCAATGCATATAGAAAAGATACTTTCAGTTAATTGCATTCTAGAACATTTATATCCAGTACATGCAACATTTCTCATCAATGCACATAGAAAATCTACTTTCAGTTAATTTCATTCTAGAACATATATATCCAGTACGTGCAACATTTTTCATCAATGCACATAGAAAAGATACTTTCAGTTAATTGGATTCTATAACATATATATCCAGTACTTGCAATATTTTTCATCAATGCAAATAGAAAAGCTACTTTCAGTTAATTTTATTCTAGAACATATATATCCAGTACGTGAAACATTTTTCATCAATGCACATAGAAAATCTACTTTCAGTTAATTGCATTCTAGAACATATATATCCAGTACGTGAAACATTTTTCATCAATGCACATAGAAAATCTACTTTCAGTTAGTTGCATTCTAGAACATATATATCCAGTACGTGCAACATTTTTCATCAATGCACATAGAAAATCTACTTTCAGTTAATTTCATTTTAGAACATATATATCCAGTACATGCAACATTTTTCATCAATGCACATAGAAAAGCTACGTTCAGTTAATTGCATTCTAGAACATATATATCCAATACGTGCAACATTTTTCGTCAATGCACATAGAAAAGCTACTTTCAGTTAATTGCATTCTAGAACATATATATCCAATACGTGCAAAATTTTTCGTCAATGCACATAGAAAAGCTACTTTCAGTTAATTGCATTCTAGAACATATATATCCAGTACGTGCAACATTTTTCATCAATGCACATAGAAAAGCTACTTCTAGTTAATTGCATTCTAGAACATATATATCCAGTACATGTAACATTTTTCATAAATGCACATAGAAAAGATACTTTCAATTAATTGAATTCTAGAACATATATATCCAGTATGTGTAACATTTTTCATCAATCACTAGAAAATTTGGCCCAATTTCCGACGGCCACTTCGTCGCTATTCTGACACATAGTCGTCGCAAGAGTGACAGTTTGAGGATGGACAAAACGTGGTTCGTCATTACGTTGCAATTTCGATGCCTTGAAAAAGTGTCGCAATATCGACACTATTTCCGTCGCTTCCAAACAAGCATCGCTCGTCCGACGTTGCCTCTTCCGACGTTTGTAAACTATCGCAATTTCGACGAAATGTGGTCCGACGTTTTGAACGTCGCTCTTCCAACGTTTTTATACTGTCGCTCTTCCGACATTTCTAAACTGTCGCAATTCCGACGCCGTACAAAATTGTCGCAAGACTGATGCATTGCAAAAGTGTCGCATGACCGACGCTTTCTAGAAGCAACACAATACCGACGCTTCCCAAAGCGTCACAATACCAACACCAGGAAGAACTGTCGCAATATTGACAGATGTCATAAGACCGATGAAAATGGAAATCATTCAAAATTTCGGAAGACTGATGCTTATAAGGCGTCGGAAGAGCGACGCTTACAAAGCATCGGTATACTGATGGCGGGTTCAATTTAAAAAAAAATAAAAATGAAACTTTAAAACAGGACAGTAAATCTCCAATATTTGTTATGAATTGTGGGAGTTCCAATTGTTATGAACATAATTCGACCGTGAAATATTAATATAATAAACCACCCCGCAACGCTTTGACTATAAACAATCATATAATAAGATCAGACCCTGCTAACGTTTAATGATGGCATTCACTTTATAACTGGGACTTCATATGAGGCTTGGACACATAAATATGAATAAAATTTTGTCAATGCAAACAACCGCACATACCTCCGTTGAACCTTAGTTAGGAAAACAATAGTCGACGTATATACGCGTGGGCCCCAATGCTAGCGGCCTTTCCACATCCAACGGTGGATAATACGTCGCTTTGGCCTTGACGATCCAACGATCCAACTAGATATCGCATGAGTTAGTTGCACGATCGTTAACTCGCGATGAGAGTGGGTTTTCAAAACCGCTCAAGGCCACGTGTCGGCCTATGACATTGATCACGTCCAAATGGGGAATACCGCTTACCGTACAAAGGCGGTGCGATATGCCGGAAACCCGTCTTTACTGTGCGGTCCTCAAGGTTCTGACTACTCTTAATCTAGGTTCTGTCCACTTACCAACGCCTTACTGCCATTGAACTCTGCCTCGTTGTTCATCCTTCGCATGGCCATACCAAACGAACTCAGGCACAACCATTTCGAGGAGACACGACGCATTACATATGCCACGGTTTATGTCTTATGGTTCCGACAAGGTTAGTATCGACTCTGCAAATCGATACACCGGTCCTTGGTTCATTCAATCACCTACACATTCACAACACTCATTATGAGGTTTTACCTAGCACACGGAGGTTCGAGCACATCATCTCCTTGCTCTACCACAGGCGCATGGGAATGTCATTAACCTAATTCACCCTCTGTTCACACAACTGATTATAGAGAAATTCCCCAACTGTTTGACACAGTTATCTGTGGAATT
>JAXQQM020067630.1:0-23259 GCA_034641835.2 Pinus albicaulis
GTGTGGGTCCGGCTACCGTTGAATACTCCTTTTCTTTGACACAAATGAGCCCTGCAGACGTGTGAACATACAATTATCTGGATGGTACAAGGCAAATGTTTGATGAGTCTCAATGAACATAAAACACTACGAATAGCAAGATGAGTTAAAGCATGTAGCCAAAGGAAATGTTGTTAACAACATATCATTACGGTCACGCTTGTAAAATTTGTTCAAACCACAGAAGAAACAGTTCTTTATGGTTAAAGCACCCTTGACTTCCTTAAGCGGTCTCAAGAGATGAGATAAATGTTAGTAACGGAGTTGCTAACATTTTATAAATAAACAACCTAACATCATTAACACATTTAGTAATCTGAAGTGTATAAATGATATAAGCAGAAAACACAGATTACTTAATCAGAAAGATATCAGATACATAAGACAAAATATTCACATTGTTAACACATTAATTCTCATCAGATCTAAGAGTGGAATCAAAACAAGTGCTTGTATTCATTCATAGAAAAGTGCATTCAATGTTATACAATTCTCTTTGATCCTTTGGAGTCCCAAAAAAATTCCCTTTACAATTCATCGAAGGGGGTATTTATAGGAAAAAATTGACCCTTGAGTATCCCTGACTTTTCGTCTTCCTGACCATTGAGATGCTCTGCGACTTGATGGAATCTGCGACTTGCGACCTTGGCTATAACTGCGACATGCAACCCCTTGGCTATTGCTACCTGCGACCTCTTCTGTTTGCTGCAATATGTGACCTACTGATGTTCTTTGAGATAACTCTGACATGCCCGATAATATGCAGCTACTAAGGAGACCGGAGGTGTATCCTCTCTCAACCTGTGAAGACACTCAAGAGCATTTGGAATCAAATTTTCCCTCTTGATTGTTATCTGATTTTCCAGGGAGGCCAATTTGGTGTAGATCCGGACCGGTGTCACGATGAATTGAACCATGTTTTCTTGTGATGCCGGCAGGTCTTGAGAGGTGATTGCTTGCCTTATGGCTGTAGAAATGCTGGAATATATTTGGATACTTCTACCCACATTTTCTCTTCACCCGATGCAGCTAGAGATGGGTCGTGATGTACTTCGGCCATTGAGTCAATTCCGCTAATCAGATGTTCATATGTGGACATTACTTTCTCCAAATTCTTAATTAGTTTCTCCTTGGATTGTACCTTTATCCAGATTTGAACCTTGTCATTATGGGTGGCAATCCAATCTTTTCTAGGCAAAGTGGCCAGAGCTTGTGGATACCTGTTAGACCACTCCAGTATTTTGTCCCAGGCAGTAGAGGCTTTGCTTAGTTGTGTCTTCCTCCTCTTGGTTTCTGCCTGTGCTTTCAGTAATGGCGCAATGGTTTGTTTTGATCGTGAATAGTTCTTCATATACTTGTTTCATGGTGGCCTCCAAAGTGACCAACTCTCCCTGAACAGTGAATGATATTTCATTAGTAGGGGTATTCCTAACCTGAAGCTGTCGGACCTCTTCTTGTAGCACCTTCTTTTCCTGTTCTGATTTAGATGTCTTGAGTTCGAAGGCCTGTAGTCTATTTTGCAGGGACGGAATTTCTCTACTCATTCTACTTACGTTCTCCTCAATAGTT
This sequence comes from Pinus albicaulis, assembly GCA_034641835.2. Classification (NCBI taxonomy): domain Eukaryota; kingdom Viridiplantae; phylum Streptophyta; class Pinopsida; order Pinales; family Pinaceae; genus Pinus; species Pinus albicaulis. The sequence continues at coordinate 1,609 of JAXQQM020067630.1, forward strand.
GTTGCAAAAGAAGTACTGGCTGATGCAATCATAACCAGATTGGTCTTGGTGTCCAAGACTATATCCTTCTTTGTAGTGACTGTAAGGGGTGCAATAGGGTCCCGTGCCAAACATCTTCTCTTTTCATTCCTGATCTTGTGTGTGAATTGATCGTACGTGAGTCTTGTGAGATCATGCACTCCCTCATCTAGATCCTCAGAGTTACCCAATTACGAGAGGGCAAAGCGCACAATGGTTGCAGGAGTTTTTTGGGGTGCCTCGATGTGTGGCAACTCTGTTTGCTTCTCTGTATCTGGAGGCGGTGTCTTACTTCCTTCGGTTCCTTTGGAGGAAACATCCTTTGACTTCCTACTTTATTCCTCTCTCCTCTTTTGCTCTGTTTCTGCTTTATCTTGTTCTTCTTTCAGCTGGCGCTTTGCTTCTGCTTTGTCCTGTTCTTCCTTTAGTCGACGCTCAGCTTCTGCTCAAGCTTGATCTTGTTTTAACCGGTGCTCAGCTTCCACCTTATCCTATTTTAGTTTTAGCTGGCGCTCAGCTTCTACCTTTTCTTCCTCTTCTTTCTTCTATTGTTCCTCTTATTTCTTGTGGTTTTCCTTTGCCCGCTTCTTCCTTTGTTCTTCTTTCATTTGCTTCTTTCATTTTTCCTCCTCTTCCTTTGAATTTTCCTCGGCTTCTTGTTGAGCTTTAGCCTCTTTTTCTTTTTCCTGGGTGGAAGAATTATGACCTGTAGTGGTCCTTGGCTTCTTGGCTTTGGAGGATGATGCTCCTCCCAGTGAATGGATTATTTCTTCTAAAATATTATTATCCTGATCTTCCTAATTAGTTGATTCCTCTGGAGCGGCCGCTCCATATTTTTTATACTAGTTCCTAACCCTATCTTCAACTGGGAAATCAGTATGTTTGTAACTCCATTTGAATTTGACCTGCTTGCAGTGGGCGGGGATGATTCTCTCAGGATTATATGTCCGGTGTGCCAAGGGAGGTAGACAAAATCCTCTGACTCGTTTGGCCTCTGGCTCTACTTCCCTGAAATCCTTCACTGTGTATGTGCCGATAGCGAGTGGCAGAGTGGGCAGTGGCTTCTTCTTGCCCTTAGTGAGAACTTTCAAAAAACAACTTGACATCTGGTAACATGTTTCTTAGAGGAGGATTTTGTCGGTCATGAACTGGGGCAGTGCATCAGGAGCCTTGAACGACCCGAAAAATCAGATGAAAGTACCATCCCTGTCAGGGAACCAGTGGGCTACTCGGGTTATCGTCTCCATGGCTCACCTGGACATGCACGAGGTGTCTTTTCCAAATAGCTTCCTGTAGAGAGCAGGGATGAAGATGTGTGTGATTGACTATATGTCCTACTTATATCTAAAATCCCAGAACACCATTAAATATTTGTGAATTGGACCACCGTGTTTCAGGTCCCAGTTGTGTGCCCACCCCTCAAAATGGCACCTTGCGCATACCGCATCTAAAAGGTACAATTCCATGTAAAATTATGATGCATACCCTTCATTAGGTGCTAGTGTCGCAGATATGTTTGATCTAAGCGCTGCCACTATCAAGTTGGACCAGTTGAAGCGGGTGTCATACACTGTAACAGCATACATCAGAGAAACCTAAGAGCCGTTAAAAGTGGTTGCATCTGGATGGCCATACATCCTACATAACATTACAGCTACAAGCTTGTAGACTTTCTTGAGACCTGTCGTCTGATATTCCTGATCCTTCTTGAGTCGAAACTTTTATGGGTCTTCCTACCATCCCTTTAAGGTCTCGGAAATGGGGACTACATGAGTGGTGGCCCACTCATCTTTTAAGTTCTATTCGTGGGCAGGAAGCGCATAATATAATTCTGCATCTTGCCCCTTCAGGTTTGCGAATGTATTCCCAGCATTGTCCCGAATAACCCAGATCTTAGGGTCGACCCTCTACAGGATCCAATCGATCATCTATGCACATGGGAATATCGGCAAATGGGCACCTGCGTAATGGAGCTTTTATCTTTTAACCTGCACATACACTTGTCAGTTTTGGAGGTCTTCTAGGAATTCAGGCTTTGTAAATTATTGGTATACCTGATACCAATTCATACTATCCCCTTTGTCGAAAGTGCAGGCTGTGTCTCCATAGATAGGGGGAAGAGAAACAGGTATTTCCTCCTACGATATTTGATCTATCTCAAGGCTTTTGTTCCTTTTTTGAACTACCAAAGGCCCCATATCACTTGAGGCCGATGAGATGGATACGCACTCTAGCTCGGCTTCAAGGTTCCCTCACATGTTCATAAAACAATCCCACGATAAGACATATGTCATGTTTATAAATATTTGGGTTGCTCCTAACTCTGCTTAATTATTTTCAAGGAAATGCGTGAACCTGTGACTTGGCGACCTTGTGACTCGGTTTTTGGGTCGCTAGGCCGCGTTAGTTTAAACTTTCACAAAAGGGCGACTTAGCGACCTGGTGACTTGCGACTAGGTCGCGAGGTCACTGAGTCATTGAGTCGCATTGGTTTAGATCTTCATGAAAGTGCGACCTAGCGACTTAGCGACTCACGACTAGGTCGCAAGGTCGTTGAGTCATGAAGTCACGTCACTCTGAAATTCTTTGTAATATGCGACCTAGCGACCCTATGACTTATCGACTGAGGTCGCGAGGTCGCGGAGTTGCGGGTCGCACTAGGGCTTGGCAGACGGTTTACGTGGCGACAAAGAATTTCATCTTGTTTTTCAATCAAAAGGGAGGTAGGGTGACACATCAAGTGGGAAGCAAGCATTAAGTTCCTTAGTGAAAGGGCTTGAAGGGGAACATCAATGGGCTGATGCAAGGGAGGCTTCAAGAGGAGGTACATAGGGACATCAAGCTATGGGAGTGGAAAGCTACTGCAACAGGATAGATGAAAGACAACATAAGATAGGTTGAGGTTTTAAGAAGGCTAAGGTGAGGGAAAAAGGGGGCAACAATCAGTCAAAAGGGAAACAGTAGGACGATTAGGCAACTTACCCAGGAAAAATGCGCTCCAGCTGGCCTATCAGAAGCGTTTTCTTTCTTCGCGTGCAGGTCAAATGCGACCTATGCGACCCTTCTATATATAAAGGGGTTGCACGTGTGGGCAATAAATGAGGGTCGCAAGGTCACAAATGAGTTGAGTTGCTGCAATGTGTGACCTCACGACTCTGTGACTTTGCAGCCTGGGGGTGGCGAGGTCGCAGGATCGCAAGGTCACAAATGAGTTGAGTTGATGCGATGTGCAACCTCGCGACTCTGCGACCTTGCGACCTGGGGGGGTCGCGGGGTCGCAAAATCACAAGGTCGCAATTTTTTGGTTTCGGGATGATGTGCGACATCGCAACTTTGTGACCTGAGGGGTCACAAGGTCGCGGGGTCACAAATTAAATGATTTAACCAATTCTGCAACTTAGTGACTTGAGATTTTGAAAGAGTGAATTTAGGCTTGACTCCTTTTTTGTGGAAAGGTTAGGGGCTCAAAAATTTAAAGGGGGAAAAATTTTGGAGGGTGTTGTAGCAGCTACAACAAATGGCAATTCACTGGTAGGACCCAGGATCTCTGACGGTGTTTCATCTTATAGGGGGTGTGGGGGGATTAGCCTGGTGATCCTTTCAATTCATGGGTCCTACTACTTTCATCCTCAGCCCTTGCGTGTTTTCTCCACCTGTCTGCATGTCCCAGGGTGCTAGTCCACCACATTTTCATTCCTAGAGACGAGACGAAAAGGTTGGAGTAACCTGAGGGATTTCGAGGATCTGGTATAATTATTTTTTCCTCATTGTGTTGCTCCACTGCCAGTGAACCTGGCGGTCCCAACAGAGTCACTGCCTAGGAATCACAAACGTTGCTCCGCTGCCAGCGAGCCTGGTGTTGGAACAGGATCTCCTAACAAGCTATGAAACTGGTCCATTTTGGTTGTTTTTTATTATATTTAGTATAGCGCAAGGGTTTTGGGGTGGGACAAAGCCTCGAACGCATTGTAATGGGTCAAAGGGTAAACTAGGGGTCCGAAAACCATGGGTTGCGGACCATAGGATTGTTAAAGCTATATTGTTATAAATAGAAAGGCATTTCGGATGGTAAAAGGTAGGATTTGATGAGCTATTGATGTGATATGTTGTGTAAGAAATATGTTTGGTTTTTTGGGGAACAGACTCTTGCTGGCTGTGTGCACGGAGATCCTAGTCCAGCTGCGTGCGGACCCTACTGCTGTGTGCGCAGGTTGGGAAGGGAATTATAAGGAAAGGTTGATGAATGAATGAATATGTTGGATTATTAGATCTGAATCTGTGAGTACTATTGAATGAATTGTTGGTAATTATTGTGTTATTCATTTTCTGTCTTTGCACTGCGAAGGTCTGTATATTGAAAGATTGGATCTGTTCCACTCTGGTTATATCTTGCTGCAGAAGTCTGTGTATTGAATTGGATCTATATCTGTTCTGTTCTGGTTATGTAACGTTGTGTTGATGTTATAAAAAGCATATAATTGTAGATCTAGTGCACGTGGATGCAATTGGATACATATCTAACCCTGCGCAGGGACAAGGTAATCTAAACAGAACGTAGCCCTGCTTGCCTTACCCTTCCTTTCTCAGGGTGCGGAAACCTGGTTCGAGCACCCAACCATACTAATTTGGATGAGACTATGACCTGCGCAAGTGGGTCACTGTTGAAAGGGCCAGTAGTATAGGGGTTTGTTGGAAAACCTTGCACACCGAACCTGGGTCAGGACCACTCAAGCCAACAAATGGTTCTGTTTCCAGGAACGGAAGAGATCTGAGAAAGGGATCGGGTAATGACAAGAGAATACTGGAAGCCTGAAAGAAAAGAGATCGAGGACTGGTTCAAAAGTTAGATCCAGGAGTTTGCAGTAAAAGAAAACTGAAGTGAAAAATTAACGGTGGAAAGGTGGAAAAATAGGTATGTTCTTACTGAAAGCTACGAAATATTCTTTAAAACCTTTCCAATTGAGCTTAAGGAGTGGCTGGCCCAGCTGGTAGAATTCTAGAAGTGCTGTAAGGAAGAGCAAGTGACTCAGTGGACTCCAAATCTGCTTGAACAGCTGGAAAGAACCGATAATACTATTACAAGCACGATGGATCACTGGGTGGATAGTATGCTAGGAGGCTTTGTGATAGAATTTGCCATTAATCAGTTTGTATCATACTCTGAGGCCAAGTGACGATTCTTCAAAGGATTCTGGGGTAAGTTTCTGAGGACATTACTGTTATTGATCAAGAAGTTGATATGCGAGAAGAGCATTTTGTGTATCCATACCGATTGAATGAACTCGAATCCAGAAGGGAGCGCGACACGCAGTGGTAAGTATTATCGGACCAACCTTGACGGAGGAAGGGCCTCCTATAGCCCAGTAAAGGAACCTGCTACATCACCACCTAGGGCACGCAAGGGTAAGAATTCACCTATAACGTCGTCCCTGGATAATGATATGGTTGCGCATTTGAAACTGCCTACCTTCAAAGGGGTAGGAGATGAGGACATGGATCGATTTTGGTTCATTGCGAACTCTGTCTGGACTGCGCAGAACGTGGCAAGTGATACAATAAAAAGGGAACAGTTGTCTTTAGCATTCGAGGACAGAGCTCTGGATTGGTATATGCGATATGTTGCCCAGAATGGAACTGCCTCCATTCAGGATATTAAGGATGCTCTGAAGCAACAATTCCGCAAGCCGAAGTCTTATTCCCAGTTAGTAGCAGACGTAAAGGATTTCAAACAAGGTGTGTCTGAATCAGTATGGGAGGCGGATCAACGGTTAAAGAAGGAAAATAGGGAAGGAGGGTTCGAGTATGATGATAGACAACATACAGAATGGTTCATCGTCGTGTTTTTACCTCACCTGCGCACACCAATGAATCAAAAAACCTTGGAATCGCAAGAGAAAGTTGTAGAAGCCGCTATGAAGTTAGAAGCTGCTCCCTGGGAAGATACCTCAGCAGGAGTACAAAAGATCCAGGAACAGCTCAAGGCTATGCACATAGAGGTACAGAACCTATGAAAAGAGTGAGGAAAAGACATCTGCACAGATCTGTGGTGTATACATTGCCGAGTATCTGGTCTCACAAAGGATCAGTGCCCTCTACTGACTGATTATATGCAAGCCGAAGGACCTAGCCCGCTACACCCAGGGGTAAGTAGGGAACCTATCTTGTTGTGACCAGGGTCAAGCGGATATGCGCTATGGTGTGATGATTTTCAGGTAGAAGTCCTACACAATATGAACCATTGCCGTCAGCTGGGTGCGTATGTCCCAGAGCTAAAACAATAATGGTGCCAATTTTGTCGATCCATAGGACATGACGAGCAGAATTTCCGAATGTATGACTTAATGATGGATCGAGGGAACCTATATCAGGTGCAATTAGACCCTGCATTGCCAAGACTGGCTGCGCACTTTGGAGGATCACCGGCCCGAGGCAGAGGAGGTCGGGGAGGAAGCGCAGGCCGAGGACGAGGTCAGCTAATCTGTTATAACTGTGAAGAAATAGGGCACTTTTCCAGAGAATTTCCTAATCCCACTAGGCCATCGTGTAAATATTGCAAACAGCTGGACCACGAGGTAGAAGACTGCCCGATCTTAATAGCCAAAATGCAGGAAAAGTAGCTGTTACACAGCAATTTGTCACCGTCCCTGCAATTCCCCATCCTGCACAATTGGAGGGTTCATTCCATGACCTGTGAGCAGTGACATAACTTGAAAACACTTTCATGGCATTCCCCTAAACATGTACTTTCATTGCCCTGAAGACAACTCCTTGTAAAAAACCCTAAAAACACCCCTTTTTGCATTGGTGCGGGCAACCAGTTCATTACCCGCGCCAATGGGGGAAATCCTTCAAAGAGGGCGCGCCAATTGGCACTCTATCCCAGAGTCGCACTCGCGCCAGCCATTTTAAGGAGTGTTTTTTAAAAATAAATGGCGGAATTTTCATCCTAACTGATCCAGAAACTGGTATCTAATTTGAGTTGGGAGGTTTGGCTCCAGATCTCCATGTAGAGGAAGTGGTTTGCCACCTCTCATGGAAGCTTCCTTGAGGATAGGGCCAATCCCATGATTATAGGGATCCCAACTCCCCTTACTCCATCTATAAAAGCTTGCTCATCTCATTTGCAAGCTAGTCTCCAAGTTCCCAAGAGCCATCAGAGCCTTATGCTGCAAGAGCCTTGATTCATTCCCTTAAGGCCAAATCCAAGCAAGGAGATTATTGTCAAGACATCCGGAGAGAGAGGTTTGTCCCATCCCTGACAGGCTTTTTCGAGACGTGTTCCGCTGGCGACCCTCCGAAGGAGAATTCAGCGTCAGATCTATGGTTGTATTCTTCTTTGATTGATTAATGATAAGCGACTATTGGTTATGGTTCCACTCTTGTTGTTGATTATGATGTTGAGTTATTTCTTCTCTAACTGACATATAGTTGCATATACTGGATTTTATGCTTGCGTTTGTTTTGTTTCTTGCGTGTGCAGGTGTCTGATCACGGAGATCATGATTATTGTGATCTGCCAGAGCTAAGGAACGGGAGCGCTAATTTCTCTACAAGCGACAGCGTTGGATTCCAGGTAAGCCTTCATCACTAGTTGGTTTATTTTCAATTAGGAACCTACACTATAGCGTGAACGATTATTGCTAGACCTGGTCTGGGCTAGTAGGGATCACCTCTGTCCGCAAAGGGGATTTACCTCTACAACAAATTGGCGACTCCGCTAGGGATTCGTCTAGCTTGTTGTTGTTTGTTTTATAAGCTACGGACGGAGCCTGAAGTTAACCAGATAGCCTTCGAAACACTCTTGCTCTGCAATTGCGTAGTAGACCAAAGTTGCTTCAGTCAATCTCTGGTTTAGTTTGTAAACTGAACACTAGGAGTATTGTCTTGTCTTTTCGGTTGTTTCTCGATTCTGCTTGCTAGATCGGCTCTTTTGGCTGGCTCTTTGTGTGTTTTTGGCTTTTGGTTAGCTTGCTCATCACTGGTCTGCTTGTTGGATTGTCTATTTTTATTTTTCCTTAGAAAACTCTACTAGCGTGCTTTACAACTTGACAGTCGCGCCCATTGGCACAGGTTGCTTGTGTGTTACCCGCGCCAATTCATTTTTGGCGCTAGTTTCAGCCTCACAGTCACGCCAATCCTGTGAGGTACTAGGGTTTTCTTTGTTTTGACCTTCCTGGGCTTGATCAGTGTGTTTGGTTTTGTTTTTTCAACTGCTTGAGTGTTCTGGAGCCTTGTTTGACTGGCTATGACCTTCGTCCTTTGGTTGTTTTCCCATTTCCATTGATTGCACATTCTAGCCCTAGGGCATCTAGGTGCTCTTGTGTGTGGAGCCTCCCTTGGGATTTTATGGTTTCTAATTGTTCAGTCGACCTTGTGATTTCTTCTTTACATTCGTTTGGTAGTTGTTTATCATTTTATTGCGTCATTTGAGTGTTGGTTCTCTTCTTCATTCGAATTTCGCTTTGTCTCGCTTTGGGCCTAGATTACATGGTCCATTTGTGTCTTTGGGATTCTCTTGGTTCTGAGGGACTGTTTTGTCAATTTGGAGATATGATTGTGTGTTTGCGTTGAGTGAAATTTGTGTGTTTTTCTCTTTCCTCATCACTTCTCAAATTGCTCTTTTCATTAGTTTTCATTTTGTTTAGTGCACTTTGTTATTAAACATTGAAAACATAAAAATCTCTTTTTCTTTTGATTAGTTAGTGAAAATTAAAATATTTTCGATGTTATTAGTGATTAGTGACTTTGAGAGAAAATTTTTGGTTTACATTAGCTGCATTAGTGACTTTGTTGGTTGTTTTCTGATCATTTTATTTATGTGAAAAGCTCTCAACCCTTTTGTAGTTAGCTTTCATCGAATGAAATGATATACTGTGGCATATAGTGTGCATTTAGGAGATTTTGAGACATCACACATGCTAAGGCCTAAAAACTGAAATGTAATTGAAGATAAACGTTAAATTTTACTCAATTTACACTAAGGCAGCATTGAAACATTAACGCAAAATTTAGTGGTCTAGGCTAGAGACGTGTTCCGGCGTCTTTAAACCTAGTAGTTGTCGTTTGCCTCTTGGCTTTAGACAGCACTAGTACAGACTTGTGCTCCCCGTACCGTCGAGTATATAAAGGGAGACCCCACTAGGTTTCTATCCTTTATCCATAGGAAGCCGAGTCTGCCGCCCTATACCTGTGATACACCGGACACAGCATTCGAGGAGATTGTCTACACGTACGTTAAGTCCTTGGTTGATTTCTCTTTCATTTTGAAACCAATGTGTATATTGCAGTTCACGGTTATTTGGTACACCCTTTGCCTAGTATTCCTGAGTAGTCATTTGATCTTTTCTGACTCTTTAAATTTGAAAGGATCGCCAAGCGCTTGTCCTTTCACGCTTGTTTCAAAACTGAAAGAGATAGAGTCATCTTTCATCCGTTTCTCAACTCTTAAAACATGAAACGGTGAAGTTTCTAAGTTTCAATGTGGTAAAATTAATCACCCGCAATCACACGCCTTGTTAGATTTTTCTTGTTGGCCGTTTGATTGTGTGTCTTGACTCTTTTTCAGCCCGTGTGTGTGTTTTATCTTTTTCTCTTATCATTGTTGTCACAGTGGCGGAACCTTCCGTTTCGTCTACTGGTAGTCCATATACGGACGATTCATCAGAGGCTTCTCAGTCCTATGCTGAACCGCAGCAGCCCATCGTTTCCGAGTTTCCCGACAGGGGATCGGTTCTATCTGAGCAGCCCTTTGGAGGACCAGTTGAGTTCAATTGGCCCTTTTCCGACCCTTGGTTTGGATTGGGAGTAGGGGAAGTTTTCCCTCCTCTTACATCGGGTTCGCCCTTTATAGCTGCTGTTGTTCCTCCTAATCCTCGCCGTCTATTACGAGATCTAGCGGCAGGCTCAAGCACGAGTGAATCTAGCGAGGAAATCCCCACATCCGGTGAATATTACCAGTTGTTTCCTCAGAGATTATTTCCAAGAGACAACCCTGAACCATCTCTTATGTCATCACCTGGTCCCTCATTACCAGCCGAGTATAGATCCTTGGGTCAGATTATTGCCGTCGATGCCTCTATGGGGGTATCAGCTCCTTCTACGAGGTCGGTTGTTCCTTCTTTGGGGATGTCTCCACGGACACCCATTACGTCATCCCCTTAGGTTAATTTTGTACCCTCCATGCCCACTATTTGTGTGGCTGCATCTACACCCGCCGTTACTACCCAGTCCGTAAGGACCACATCCCTTCCCGAAGACATCTACATAGCATTTGCTATGCTGGAGAACATCTCTCCGGAGGAGTATTGATTGTCTTTGCAATAGTCGAACCCCGAGTTTGGACAGTCCTCTCAAGATCCCAACCGCTCGTAATTTTCGCTTTATGCACAGGATGGTATGCCCGTGTACGTCTTTCCATATCAGTACGATGAGCATGGAAACCCTTTACGTTTACCTACTCCTGAGGCTCAACTTCATGCTCAGGGTTTACCGTATAACCAGGCTGGACATCCCTACAACCCGCAAGGATAACCTTTTCAAGGCCAACCTTCGGGCCAGCCTGGCTATCCTTATGAGCTACAGGGACAGCCCATACAGCGCTACCCTCCGGGACAGCAAGGGCCATTGTACGGTCCGCAAGGACAGTATTACAACCCTTCCGGTCAACTCTTGCAGCCTCTCCCTGGAGTCCCAACTGGGCAACCTCAAGGACTCACAGGTCAACCGGGGTACCAACTCGGGCCGGTATACGGTCCTGGGGGACAATTCCAACCCTCTCAACCTTTGCAACCGCAGTATCCTCATGGTCCCAACGTTGCACATCAGCTAGGACCGTCTTATGGTCCTGTTGCAGGTCAAACCGGTTATCAGCAACCACCTGGCTCTATTCCGCTACCAGGCCAACCAGCGCATCCGACACAACCTGGTATCCCACCACCAGGCCAGCCAACCAATCCGGCACAACCTGGTGTCCCTCCACCAGGCCAACCAGCCCATCCGGCACAACCTGGTGCTCCTCAACAGCCAGGTCAACATGCACAACTGACACAACCTATTTTTCCGGGTCAACCTGTTCAACCAGGGCAGCCCACTCAACCAGGTCAGCCTGTTCAGCCAGGCCAGCCTGCACATCTTGTCTACCTTGCCCAATAGCCGACTTATTCGATGTCGCAGCCAAATCAACTACTGCACTCTAATTATCAGGCTCAGCAGGGTCCCACCTATCAGCAGCCTACTCGACCTTAGGGCGGTTACTATTCTCATGGTCAATATCGACCGAATTATAGCTAGCCCCAAGGTTATAATTATTACTCTCAACAACCCGGCTACACCTATGCTCAGCAGCCAAATCCACATGCTACTCACATAGGGTCTACTTACAATTAGGGTCCATACTCTGGTTATCAAGCCCCGTACGCTGGTTACCAGCAACCAAATCAAGTTAGATATACGACCTATACCCCCTACAGTCAGAATCCTACGGGAAAAAACCCCTGGGGGAAAGGATATTCTCAACCAGTGTGGAGTACAGGTACTGGTCCTTATCCAGGGCTAGGTATGTTGTCCAATCCGCCATTACCGTTTTTGGCTACCTTGGAATTACCGGATGTTTAGAAATTAACCAATGATCCGATTCTGCACAATCCTTATTGGCCTCCGGTTCCTACCAAGGTACCCGGTGATTGCCCCAAGTTTGAGGGTAAAGCTGGGGAGGACCCCCAAGCTCATGTGATGACTTACCATCTTTGGTTTTCATCCAACTCTTGGGTGGATGATTCAATTCATCTACGCCTCTTCCAGCGCACTTTGACTGGGGCTGCCGCTAAGTGGTATATTGAATTATCCCGTGGCATCTTTCAAGATTTCAATACGTTAGCCATGGCTTTTCTGACTCACTTTCAGTTACATGTTCGCTACGAAGCCGAGACGCACCTCCTGACTTCTTTGAAGCAGGACAAAGCCACCCACATTTTTTATCACATTCATGAGTGGCGACGTCGTCATAGACTGATCAAGTTCCATATACCTGATCAAATACTAATTCATTGGTTCACCACCTCCTTCGTTAACAAAATCGCCCAAGATATTGCTATGGGAGCGTCTGTGACTGAAGAACAAGCCATAGCGCGTGCCCAATATCTGGATCTGGTATACTCTCAGTCCGACATGCTTTATGATATCTTTCCTGATGCTCCACGGTCTGGAACCTCTAAAGCTCCACCTACCCCGGTGGTGGATGGTGTTATTGGTTCCGTGTCTCAGAATTCGAAGAAATCTTTGAATGGGAAGCAAAAGTCCAACTCATCCAATAATTCTGCTCCTCCCGCTCCTCCCGATTCTGGAAAAATTGCAGAGGTTAACGTCGTTCAGGCTAATCCTACGGAAAAAGCCTCCAAAGGAAAGAAGAAGGGCAAAGGTAAATCCAAATCCGACGCTCCAAAGCCAGAATCTTCCAAACCTCGTACCGAGGACGGTTCCCAACATAAACCGAAGTACCCCTGCCTCATTTGTGAAGGAGATCACTATACAAAATATTGTCCACGACGATCTGAAGTTAGTCAACTTATAAAAGGCTCCAAAGGGACTCCGGCAGTTCTCAAAGAACTATTCCCATCTCAGCAGACCCAGATGGTTGAACAGTCTTCACCATCTGCACCATTTGGGTCCCAGGTCTTTATGATGAATGGTGCTGCACCTACCTCTATTGCTACGCGTTCGAAAGATTACAATGAATCGCGTCAGACACCTGGGAAGGAAGTTGTGGATGGTCCACCTCCCCCACCTATCTCTGGTTCATTGGAAATTGAGAAGCCTATTGCTGAACCTGTTGTGACGCCACCTTCTAAAGGTGTTCTACGAAGATCTTCCTACAATTTGAATGCCCATGCCGCTCAGCACTACAGTATTGTTGAGGATTTGGCACAGGCGCCTTCTGCCATGTAAGCATTGGAAGTTATTCAAAGTTACCCGTCACAACGAAAATCTTTGTTGTCTGCAATCGGTGGGATCGATCCCACTGATTCTAATCTTCTCACCTTCGACTTAGAGAACTTTACCCCCCGTCTTCCACATCAGATCGCTCTTGTTATTCAAGTCGGGATCAACGGTCTTAACATTCATAGGGTCGTTGTGGATGAAGGTGCTTCTACCTGTGTCATGTCGTCCGCTTGCCAGAAGGCCATTGGCTCTCCGTCCCTTTCATCATCTCCTAATGCCCTAGAGGCATTTGATGGTCAGGAATCGAAACCCCTGGGTGTTCTCGAGAGTTTAGCGATTACCTTACAGGGGAAGACAGTCAACGTAGAAGTAGAAGTAGTTGACGAAAAGCTTAAATACAATATACTTCTCGGCCGCAGTTGGACTCACGCCATGTTATGTGTGTTGTCCACCCTCTTTCGACTTATTGAGTTCCCTCACAAGGGAAAAATCGTTACTGTGGATTAGTTGTCTTTCTTCACGTCCACCTCCGAGAACAACATTCCGTACGTGGATCAAATCCAAAATCCCCCTGACAGTGTGGGACCCAGTCTCTTCAAGGACCCCGTCCTCATGGGTATTTTTCCTGCACCACCACCACACACTGCTCAAGTTAATATGATCTCTAGGTCTGACGACCCGTGGCTCATCCCTTCGCCTGAGCAGGTGGCTGAGTTTGGAGAATTGATGCCCTTAACTCCGGTAGAGATTAGCTACTGCGAAATCGTCGCCGCATCTGATCCTCCCCCTCCTCAGCATGCTCCTTCGAGCATGGCTTTAGACATCTATTCTCAATTCCCCTGGCTCAGCGAGACCGACTCGCTTGATCCTCTTAAAGAGACTTTCCCTTCTGATGAAGCAATTGTTGAAACAGTGTCTCTTGAGGAGCTGCCTTGGAGAGATGGACATCATCGTTCCTCTTTTATGCCTAGCTTGGGGGCAATGTGAGATTGTCTAGAGCGTTTTACATCTCAGGTTCCCACTCCACCTCTCCAGACGCCCATATTGACACATGAGGTGCTTTCAGAGGGAAACCTGAGCAACATTACTCAAACCATTCCATTCGACATCTCCGTTAAATCGGGGATAGTTGAGAACATACACGTGGGAGTGACTTGTTCTCCTGATGAGATACGAGTTTATACTGATATTTTTCGAGAATTCAGAGACATGTTCACCTGGTCCTATGAGGAAATGCTCGAGATTGATCCCAGCATAGTAGTGCACAAGATTGCTACCTATCCTGGTGCGAAACCCGTATGCCAATGCCTGCACCCGGTGCATCCTCGCAAAGCCGCTGCCATTAAAGTAGAAGTTGAAAAACTTCTGAACGCGGGCTTCATTTACTCGATTCCCCTCACAGAATGGGTCTCCAACATTGTCCCTGTAGATAAGAAACAGGGTACTATCATAGTTTGTGTTTATTACTGAGATATTAATCAGGCCTGTCCAAAGGACAATTACCCCACTCCGTTCATAGATCAAATCATTGACGAATGTGCTGGGAGTGAGATTTATTCCCTGATGGATGGCTTTTTCGGGTATAATCAGATAAATATTCTACCCCTTGATCAACACAAGACTGCATTCATCTGTCTGTGGGGTACTTTTGCTTATAAAAAGCTCCCGTTCCGCTTGAAGAATGCTGGAGCCACTTTCCAGCGTGCTATGTCTTATGCATTCCATGACATACACCATATCATTCAGCCTTATCTGGACGATTTTCTAGCTCATTCAGCTCGGCGAGAGGACCACCCAGAACACCTCCGCCAGATTTTCCTTCGCTATCGACGCCATAATATCCGGCTCAATCCTCATAAATGCGTCTTTTGCGTGGATTCTGGCCGTCTTTTGGGGTTCATAGTCTCCAAGGACGGGATTCGCCTTGACCCCCTAAAAGTCGAGGCCATTGTCAATCTCCCATCTCCCTCTTCGTTATATCAATTGCAGAGTCTACAGGGAAAAGCTAACTTCCTACGACGCTTTATACCAAACTATGCAGAAGTGGCCAAAGGATTCACACGTCTTCTAAAGCAGAACGTTCCCTTTCATTGGGATGACATTGCTCAGCAATCCTTTGAGAAGCTTAAGACATTACTGGTTAATGCTTCGTTGCTTCGAACTCCAAACTATCACCGTGATTTCACTCTATACTTGGTTGCCGCGTTTAGTACCATAGCTATGGTTTTGATGCAGGATGACGATGATGGCAACGAACACGTTGTTTAATATCTATCGCGGAATCTTCTCGACACGGAAACGCGTTACGCTCATGTTGAGAAGCTAGCTTTAGCAGCTGTACAAGCTGTGCAACGTTTCCGCCACTACATCCTGCTGCGTACCGTAACCGTGGTTTTGGATTGCAACCCCATGACATATATCCTTTCTCGACAATTACTGGGGGGAAAATACTCCAAATGGATCGTTATCCTTCAGGAGTTCGACCTAGAGTTTACTACTGCTAAGTCGACCAAATCACTAGTTTTCGCGGATCTTATTTGCTCCCTCCCAACAGAATCCCCACCATCTCATTCTGAAGAACATATTCCAGACGAAACCATCTTCCTTATCAGCACCCGTGACCCATGGTATGGTGATATTATTGTGTATCTTCAGACGTCATCCTTTCGCTCTGAGTTGACCAAAGATGCCCGACGTCGGATTCGGCATCAGTCTCAACCCTACCGCATTGTAGGCGATACATTATACCGGGTTGGACTAGATTCGGTGCTCCGTCAGTGTTTGACTCTGGAAGAGGTCGAAAGAGTCTTAAATTACTGTCACAGTGGTGCCTGTGGTGGTCACATGTCTGGATATGCCACCGCCCAGAAGATTCTGCGTGTGGGTTACTTCTGGCCGTCAATCTTCAAATACTGTATTGTTGCAGTCCGCAAATGTCACACGTGCCAGGTTTTTCAGCGCAGGATGTGCACGCCACCCCTCCCTCTGCATCCTGTCTTTACCTTCGGCCCTTTCACAAAATGGGGCATAGATTTTATGACGTGTAACCCTCATTCGGTCGGGGGGCATGCATATATAATTGTCGCTGTCGACTACTTTACCAAGTGGGCCCAATTTATCTTCAACCATATCATTGCATGTTTAGGGGTCCCTCAAGCCATTTTTACTAATCATGGTACTCACTTTCGAGATTACATGATGGCCGAGCTGACATCAAGATTGGGCTTACGACACGATAGCTCAACGCCATATTACCCGCAGGAAAATGGCCAGGTTGAGGCTGTGAACAAGGTTTTGGTCACAATGCTTCAACGAACAGTTGGAATTCATAAGTCCAATTGGCACCTCCAATTTTTCTCATCTTTATGGGCATACCGGACGTCAGCAAAGAGTGCAACCAGATTCACACCTTTCCAATTGGTGTATGGTCTGGAAGCAACTCTTCCGGTTGAGTGCGAAATTCCTTCCTTAAAGCTAGCTGTGGAATTTTTGCCCAATACTTCTCCTGAAGAAGAGTGTCTCTTCTATTTGGAACGGTTGGATGAAACCCGCCGCTTGGCTGCTTTAGTTCTTGAAGCACAAAAAAGCAGGTCAAAGCACACTTTGATCAATCTGTCTCTCCATGTTCCTTTGTCGAAGGGGACCTTGTCCTCCTATACGACCAAGTGCATGACAAACTCGGGGCAGGAAAGCACCAGCCCATGTGGCATGGGCCCTATATAGTCAAACGAGTATTGAAAAATGGGGCTTATGAGCTCATTGATTATGAAGGAGTTCCGTTGGCACAGCCTAGAAATGGGTTGTACCTTAAGAAATAATACGCTTGAAGTTATTTTTGGTGTAGTGTGTGTACATAGGTGTGTATATTCATTTGTGTGCATGTGTGGTGTGATGTGCGATGTAAGCGTCTTTCTGCTGATTGGGTCTTCCTGATTTTGGAGATTTCCATTACTCCGTTTGTGGGTTTCGCGGATGGTGCCTCCTGCAGTACCAAGAATCTATCTTTGGCAGCCTGGATAATCTATGATCCTGCTGGTGAGTTGATTAACCTACAAGGTGTGTGTCTGGGTCCTGCTACAAATAATATCACGGAATATAGTGTTGTATTGGAATTATTAACCGAGGTTGTGGACCTCGACATTCGTGAATTACTTGTGTATCTAGACTCACAACTTGTAGTATTACAGCTTAACGGGCATTATTCAATAAGAAATCCCTCAATTTTACGTCTGTATTTGTGTATTCTTCTGCTGGAGAGAAATTTTGACTATATTACATATCATCACATACCCAAACATATGAATACATTAACGGATGCAGTAGCTAATTTGGTTCTAGATAGACATTTGCGCAATTTATAAAACATCATCACATGTAAGAAGATCCATCCAGAAATAGGTATGTATATATCTATATATATCTGTGTGTCGAAATGCTTACATAGTGTGCATAACATAAAATCAAAAAATATACATGTTCGTCTTAATACATCCAGAGACGACATGTCTCTCAAAAAATATATGCATGAAAGAAGCCCTAGGTGTCTAATCCACATGGTGCTCGTGGTAACATGCTATCGTGCGCACTAAGCGTCTCAAAAGTTGGTGGAGGCGACTAGGCACTCCCACCATATGTCTCTGATACGCCATCAGGACATCAGCCAGCCAAGCATAGTCTGGAATCCCTCGGGAAATCCCCTTAAGGTTCTGGATCAACTGTCCTCCCTCGGCACCCTCTGCCTGAGGGTCAGCTGTAGGCTGAGTTCTCAGTGTAATGGGAGACATACCGGCAGGTCTCTCTAGGCTGACATCTACATACACATAAAACTGGTGTCAGAATGGACATGTATTACCAAAAGAAAAAAATCATAAAACATAAAAATCAAAAGAGAGGTCATACCCAACTTCTCGTCCTAGTCATCCCCCTCTCGAAGTCGGAGATCTGGGTCTCCAGTGAAATCGGTCCCAGCATAGGGCCAATCCTCGACCACGATCAACTGACGCCGTAACCATCCAAAAAACTCCGGCCTCCAGGACATCTGTTGGCCGCCTCCTGACTTGGGCATAAGTGCTGCCCAGCGAGCCATCCTTGTCTCTCTTGGTGTCGGCTCAGCAACTATGGCCCCTTGGCCCTGAAAGATAGGTAGTCGTTCCAGGATGAACGATACCAAAACAGAACCGCAGCCAAACTACTTCAGTTTGACTTGCTTGCACTTTGTGAGCTGTCTCTTGATATTTGTTGTCACTACAGTAGCCCAATCAAACAGTGTTGGACTCATACACTCAGCGGCTAGCAAGAGTTGGGCCTTGGTTGCCTCGTGTGGAGCTTGCAATCCCATAGCTCATGTGATGGTGTGTAGCACTACTCTCAGTGCTAGATCTTGGATAGTGTGTATGTCCACTTTCCCGCTTCCTGGTCCGGTTCGTGCCCCTGGGCACACCCTCGCCATTACCTACTCCATATTTTCCCCAGATGTTCTGCTGCCTGTTAGGATGGGCACTGGACCTCTGTGAAACAATCTGGTTATGAAATATACGTCGGAAACCTCCAGTTCTAGCACTTGGTCCCGAAGTTTAAAAACTTCCTCATTTTCATCCCATATGCTGACCAAGTATTGTAGTATCTCTGGCTAAGCTCGTAATTAGGGTGTGAGGAATAATTTATTAAGTCCACAGTTCTTAAGTGCAGTCATGCAGGCTTCATTCTCGATATCCATTTCATCTTCCTCTCCATGTTCCCTCTCCTTCCATTCGATAACCATTTTTTCCTTTATATCTGCATCAACACAATAAAAAATACATTGTTAGATCTCTGGAACATTTGAAAATCCACATAGATAGCTCACATTTTCAAAACTTTGAGCGGAAAATTGTGTTGCACCATTAGCGCAACCTCTTTGTGAAGAAATGTCCATTGGCGCGGGTCCGTGCTTGATACCCGCGCCAATGGAGCGAGCCCTAAAAATTCAAAATGGTTCGCCCAGAAGTCTAATACATAATAAAAACATATAAAAAATGGATTGAAATGGAGCTTAGGGAAATGCCTATTACTTGGAACAACCAGGGAACTGAATGATAGCCCGGATCAGTCGTATTCGCCGTCAGAAGTTTGCACACAAATGGACCACTGTTGCTCTCCAATGAGGTAAAAAGTAAAATTAATTTTGATTTTACCATTTGAGACTTATTTATAACTTTTTGAAATCTAATTAGGTTTTAAAAGTCATTTTTTATTAATATTTTGATATATTTTGTCGAAAATAGATTTTACACTTGCCCTTATGTGCAGCAACAGGTTTTCACGCAACTTAAACGATGACACGAGTTGTATTTTATACTTTTTCGGACTCGGTAAATACACGAAAAAGTCATTTTGGAGTCATCTTTCAGCTCTTTTCTGACTCTCTAAACATGAAAATATTGCCGAGGCCCTTGTCGTTTCGATCTCGTTAAAGTGGCCCTGAAACGACATGTACCCAGTATACGTTTACCCCTTTTTCGGGCTGGGATAAATTATTTATGAAAAAGGAATACCCTAGCCTATCGCGACTAGGAGGTTTCCTCGGACATAGTTTTCTACCTTTTCGGATCTGAGGAACTATTTACGAAAAGGGACTGTAGGAGTCTACTTTTCCGCTGTCTTTTCAGACTCTCTAAACGTGAAAAGACACTGAGTTCTTCCTCTGTCAGACTCGTTAAACCCTGATGACATTGGATTCAGTCGTAATGACGTTATTCGAGTCGCTCCTTCCTAGGGCTCGTTAAATGTACTAGGATGGATTCGTCCGAAGGACGAACTTATATTACAAGCATATGCTATCCCCTTCAAGCTTGTTATCAAAATAATTGGGGTACTCACCAGAAATGGTGAAAATGGAACCACGATCATTGTCGTGTCGGCAGTATGTCGCTCTTGAACATGGCACTTCTCTGCACTCGTGTCGGGTTGGGGACATCTCATCTCGTTTTTTCACTTGCCTCCATGGGTTTGGGTAATCCTTTTTGACCTCTCATCTGCTCTTTGCCTCATCACCGTGACCTCTGATCCGTTGATGTCAAATACTGCCAAACTCACTATCGAGCTGCCATATGTTCAAGAGAAGTTGACCTCTGCAAGTATCAACCTTCCTCTGATTCTCATCTGATCCTGATTCACAAAGACATTATGTTCCTCTGTCTCGCGTCGATGATGTGGGAAACACTATGGCCCACCTTCAATCAAGGTCACTTCCTGTCGACTTCAGCTCATTATCCAGGAAGTTGATCTAGAGACTCCCTTCTGGTACCTTAGAGCCTGCATGCCTCAATGGCAGGTTCTTCGCATTCGACGTGAGGTTTTCATCATTGGCCTCTGATCGAGTGATTCTACGGGTGTTCGATGTCAGCTCATTGTTCACATGCCGTAGATTGTACCTGTAGTACCTTGAGGACCATTGGCATTAATGGTGGTACCTCTCGCATCTGTTAACAACTTTCATCATTGGCTGGTAATCAGGCGATGTTCTTGCATGTTCTACTTCAGCTCACATATTCGCATGCTTGAACTTGTACTTTGTTCGGGTCGAGATGGAGCGCAAGACCCTGGATTCCTGTCTGTTATAATCTAAGCTGCGATTTTGTGGATTATTATGATTAGTTACATGACTCACTGATTGGATGGCTGCGACCATACCTGAGTCTATTTACTGATCCTCACTGGATGGCTGCATCCATGCCTCGAATCTGGATTATTACATACTCTGTTATGGATGGTTGCACCCATACCACGTATCTATCATGTATTTGAGATATCAGTTGTACTTCTCTACGCAGGTTTTCTGACGGCGGTGTTTTCAGTTGGACACGTTCTCGTAAAGAATTTCACCCCTCTCTCTCTCTTGGGCCTCATGATTTAGGGGGCATCTGTTACACAGCAATTTTTCACCGTCCCTACAATTCCCCATCCCGCACAATTGGAGGGCTTATCCCGTGACCTGTGAGTAGTGACATAGCTTGAAAGCACTTTCATGGCATTCCCCTAAACATGTACTTTCAATGTCCTGAAGACAACTCCTTGTAAAAAAACCCTAAAAACACCCCTTTTTTCATTGGCGCGGGTAGCCAATTCAGTACCTGCGCCAATGGGGGAAATCCTTCAAAGAGGGCATGCCAATTGGCGCTCTGTCCCAGAGTTGCACTCACGCCAGCCATTTTAAGGAGTTTTTTTTTAAAATAAATGGCGGAAGTTTTGTCCTAACTGATCCAAAAACTGGTATCTAATTTGAGTTGGAAGGTTTGGCTCCGCATCTCCATGTAGAGGAAGTGGTTTTTCACCTCTCATGGAATATTCCTTGAGGATAGCGCCAATCCCATGATTATAGGGATTCCAACTCCCCTTCCTCCATCTATAAAAGCTTGCTCATCTCATTTGCAAGCTAGTCTCCAAGTTCCCAAGAGCCATCAAAGCCTTATGCTGCAAGAGCCTTAATTCATTCCCTTAAGGCCAAATCCAAGCAAGGAGATTATTGTCGAGACATCCGAAGAGAGAGGTTTGTCTCATCCCCGACAGGCTTTTTTGAGACGTGTTCCGTTGGCGACCCTCTGAAGGAAAATCCAGCGTCAGAGCTATGGTTGTATTATTCTTTGATTGATTAATGATAAGTGACTATTGGTGTTATAGCATCATTTTTCACCCTCATGTGATTCATGATTGTCTCTA